>VZUI01077609.1:0-228368 GCA_013401135.1 Cettia cetti
GGCGGCGGGCGCGGGGCGGGGGGGCGGGCGCGGGGTGAGCTCATCCCGGGCTGCGCGGGCGGGGAGCGCCGCGCTCAGCCCAGCCCAGCGAGCGGAGCGGAGCCGCCGGCAGCCGCCGCAGCAACTTTGTTGGGTGAGTTGCGAGCGGGAGCGCCGAGCCGGCGCGGGCTGCGCGCCGCGCCCCCTCCTTCCTGCCGTGCGGAGCCGCCGAGCCGCTGGCCGAAGGGGTGTGCGAGTGGGTGGGTGTGCGTGCGGGGGAAGGGTAACGGCCCCCAGCCCCGGGGCTGCGCGGCCCCCAGCCCGACAGGGGCTAACGGGGGCGGGGGCAGCGGGGTCCCAGTGAAAGTGGCCTTCTCAGCTGCCTCCCGCCGCTGCGCCTGGAGCCGGGTGGGGAGCGCCCGCCCTGAGCGCCCCCGGGGCGGTGGGAGCTCGCCGTGCCGGCAGCCCCGGGGCGGGTCGGACGCGGGTCCCCCTGCAGCGAGCCGTGCCGGGTGCTAGGTTCCGGTTTTGTGTCTTTTTTCTCCGCAGGAAAGGCAGCCCCGAGCGGGAGCAGCGCGGCCGGAGGCGGCGGTGAGCGGCGGCGGCCCGGCCCGCTGCGCTCCGCGGCGGCGGCTCCCGCTCTGCCGGTCCGTGCGGAGGCGGCCGCGCCGAGGGCGCCCTGCGGCGGGGGACGCGCTCCCCCGCGGCCCGGTGCGGCACACGCCGCTCGCCTCCACGGCTCGCTAGATAACTTGTCTCTTGTTCGCCGCTGTAAGTTGCACTCAAACCTTTTTTTTTCCTTTTTTCCCCTTCCCTCTACTTTTTATAGCCAGCGAGGGTGTAGTCGGACTGGTTTTGTTCTGAGCCGGTGCTGAGACCGCAGTAATGATAACAATTAGGTGATTTGGGGGCAGTGCCGGTGGGGATGCTCTGAATGCTCTGCTCACGAGGAGGCGGGGTGGAGGAACAAAATGTTTGCGGATGGTTGATTTCTTCACTGGGAGCCTGGAAAAGTGGGAAAACAGGGAATGCCTTAAACTGAATCTTAAGGGAAGGAGGAGGCAGAGAAGCAAAGAAAGGTAGATGAGAAGGCGATTACCTTCCTAAGCCGAATTTGTTTGCTCTTCCCCTGTTTTATACTGCATGAAGTCCTGATGTTGGCGTGCTGATGCTATATTTAAAAATAACTGTATTATTTGTACTGGATAGCTGTGATGCAGCTTCAGTTCATGTTATGAGGAATGCACTCATTCATGTCTGGTAAAGGAGCGACACAAAATGGGAATTGCTCAACTTGATGAAGATCTCCTTGTATAACCTTGGCCACAACATCTCTATGTTTTAGATTGAGGAGGCACGTTTTAACCCGTAGAATAAAACAGAGGCATTTTTTTGGATAATACTGCTTACCAAATCATGTTTAAAAATTTTGCCTGCAAAATCGTTTTAAAAAATTTGAGTGATGCTGCTTTAATGAGCCCGTTACCGCATGCTGAATGAAGTGCATCTGTGAGCACGGAGCCCTAGTTGATAATACAATGCAAATTTGTCTTCAGAGTAAAGGTGTCGGATTTCATTAGGTTCCAGATCTGTATGGATGAACCAAGATTGGTGTTTTCTTTAGAAAGCAGCCCTTTCATGATGGGATTTTGATTGATCGTTTTTATTTCTTTTTCTAACGGTGAGAATTAAGCATTTGTTTCCTTTAATTTAAGGCATAAACCAGTTTTGTAAAAGGGAAAAGAGTTTTTGCTGCAACTGAGTAGCAAGTATCTGTGTTCTCTCAGTTTGGTTGTTATTTACTTGGAATGTATTGCTGGGCTAGACTCCATTCCCCTTCAGCTGAAGTGGTGGGAGAGACATGTGAAAGTATTAAGGTAAAAGTTTGTGGCAATTGTAATCGTAGAGATCTGTAAGTTGTGTTTCAATGTCAAGGCTTTTATGCCTTAGGCCATCAGATGCCGTTCCAGTTACTAATGTAGAGACAGTGTGGGAACTTCACAAAAATTTTTTCTTGGTTTCAAAAAAACAACCCCATAGGTTCTATTTAGGTAAAGCTAAAGAGAAATTTTTCTTGATTGAATGTTTTGTGTGTATACTATGTCGCATTTTGGTGATTTTTTTTCACCATTTTAAGTGTTTATTTATGGCCAGTTGATTAAAGGATGTGCACTTCGTTGCTCAACATTGCATTAAGAAGGTATTACTGATGCTAATAAAATGCTTAGTTTCATCATTGCTATTTGGGATAGGCATACTTAGCCTTCAGTTGTGGTTCATAAAACCTCTTAGATCATGAAGTCAGAAACAAAATGGGATGTCAGCTCTGACTATTGTAGGGCTGCAAAAATTTGCTTGATGAAAAAGGCTAGCAGGTGTAGAGGCAGGCACTGACACAGACCTGTGAAAGGGTGGAGCTGCAGCCAGGAGTGAAGACTTAATATGGGTACATGCAAAACCAATCTGTTTTTTCTATAATAAAAGGTATTATTATAATTTCAGTCGTGCATCATTGGTTCTGTGCTTGAAAAGCTTTCTTTTCTCCCCCTCAGGTTCATCTGAAATGTTATTTTAAGGTTTGGGATTACCTTTTAGATAGCTGTTGTTTTAAAACCTATGTCCAAATGTGGCCTCTTCACCATTTACAGCTTTTCAAGGAGTTATTTTTTTTTTCCCCCTCATGCTTATAAGCGTTTGGGAGCATTTTATTCTTGTGTAATTCTTATTCTCTCCTAAGTTTTATAAATCTGTCTCAAATATATCCTTTAAAATGTCTATTTCAGAACTATTAGTTTTGCTACTGTGGAGACATTTTTTATTGAAGAACAAAACTTCAGAACATAAAATATTCCAACTAATTATTTTGAATTTCAGTAAGGTCATGAAGATAATTTTAGAAGTATATTGGGAAAATGTGAGGTAGGCTAGTAAGAGAATGGTTGAGGCCCAGTTGAATTTCTTTTTTATTCCTGTGTTTTGTCCTATAGTGTGTCTATTGTAGAGAAGAAAAAGGAACAGTTTTCTCCATATCAGTAGTTTAATCCCTTCAGTAATGGGTTGCCTGCAAGCTATTGAGTTCTTACAGCTACTGGTTAGAAATCCTGGATGCCCTACTATAGGGTAAAGAAGCAGAGCTTCTGCCTTCATCAAAATTTCAGTCACACAAGTTGGTTTCCCTAATGCTGATGTATTCAGAGGTTGAAATTTATTCTCATTGACCCTAAGTGTTGTCTGTTTGGCAAACAGTTTTGATCTGTTGTTTCCTTGGCTTTCTTGGCTTCAGGCAGATTCCTTTTATTTCTCCCCAGCTCTTTAATTTAAATATTTAAGAAGTCAATAAGATCTGATTTGATGATCTTAATTTTTTAATATCTTTGCTCTGTTTACTTCTTTATCTATATTTTAGATTTTTGTTTTATTCATTTATTCAAAAGCTATTTGTTAATAAGTTACGACATGAATACACCAATAGTAAGTGCAGTTATTTCTTTTATCAGTGTAAAAAGTCATAATTTTAAGAACTGCTAGGTGAAGGATTTGTTGATTTGGCATGTAAAATGCATCATATACTCAATATCTTTCTGTGAGTGAAAAAAAGTTGCATTGTTCTGTGTTTTATGTTTCCAGGGAGTTTTGACTTCAGTGACTTGCTTTCAAGTATATCTCTCTAAATTTCAGCTTTTAGATAGTCTTAAGCTTTGTATTTCACAAGAGCTCAGTATAATGTTTGAATGAGGATTCCGGAGCTGGAGGTTTATAGAGTGGGATTTCATGGTTCTATGAGACTTGAGATATTCTCTAATGAAAGGCAGATAATGTTTTTTGAGGGTACAGCCTTACCAGAAATGGTAAACCTGAGGCTTGATTGTAAACCTACAAATTATGGTCATTGGTGAGGCTGAATAACAGTAATTTTTGATTTTTAATTCTTATGCAGCTGGCAACACAAGACTAACACAGTCTGTAGCAGTTTTGGTGTTAGCTTTGATAGTGGTTTTGCACTCTGGGAAACCCGTTAGGAGTTGCAGAGTCTAGAACTGTTTGGTTTTTTTAACTGTATTTTTGAATATGAATTAGCAGATAAAATGGTTTTAGATGTCTTTTTTTTTTTTTTTTTTTTTTTTTTTTTTTTGCATATGTAAAGCTAAATTATGTCCTGGTCTCAGTCTCTTTAATATTGAATTCTGTGGCACCAGTTTACTGGGTGAGTTATTTGATTTAAAGTCTGCCACATGTCTTTTATGTTAAGTGAGGCTAAGCGTGTACAAGTCTTTGTTTTCTTTATGGGAGCAGCAGTTTTAAAGAGCACTTCCTTTGAATGCAGAAACAGAACTCTTTTTATAATCTTGATAGCTGTTGAATTGTATGATTGCTAACCAAGTATTTGTCATGGTTCTTTCGAGGGTCTGAGTGTGTGAGGGGTGTGAAGTCCTGCAAAGCTCTCTTCGTATTACTTCAGTGCAGTGCAGTAGTCAGAGCTCTTGTTCCCTGCATAGTGGATGGATGTCTCTTTTCAAGAGAGATCAAGTTCCTGAAAAATGCGTGGCTGTGTAGAGCAACTTTTCTGAAAGTGAATCACAGAGAAGGAAGAGTTGTTACTGGGACTAGTGCTTCATGCCTAGGCCTGAGAGGCACTTGGAATTTTTTGTTGATGTTTTAATACTCTTTTACTTTTGGTCTTAGGCTCTGTAGAATGGATAGAATACTTTCTTCAGATGGATTGTAGAGATTAGTGGAATGACTTTTGAAGACCAAGTTTAATTTTATAAGTTTTCAAAACTTAGAGAAGCTACTGACATGTATCATATGATTTAAAGTTGGATTGTTCTTCATTAATCCATATGGTTTACCTTCAGTGTTCAAATAGCTTTAGGGGGTATTTAAATTTTGTGTTATTTACCTTTTGAGTTAACAGAATTTGTACCTCAAAATACTCACATAAATCTCAGAGAGACTAGTTGTTCCTTTTTTACTGCAGCTGTGAGATGTGTTGACTTTGAACTTGTGCTTAACATGGACTTTTAATGTGAAAACTTCTTCAGTTAACCCTGAAATATATCCTGTTTTTCTTAACTGGTGATGTTATAGTTGATTAAAAAACCTGAACTAGCCAAAATCATCAGGAAACAAGTTCTTCTTCCAGGCTGCTAGGAGGTATGGGTCAGAAGTTGAGTATAACTTGGAGAAAAGTTGCCTTTGGGTCTGCCTGTGAAACTCAGTTATGTTTAATGTACTTGCTGGATTATTTTATGGATTTTAAGGTTTACTTTTCTGGGTGGGGGAAATTACCAAGCTTCTTCCTTTGCTCTGTAACCTGCCTTGCTGCCTTCTCTGCAGTGGATGCTGGGGTCCCAGGATGTGCCAAGAGCTGCACTTGTAGCATGGCTCTGTTCTCTGAGTTTCTCGAGTCATGATGTGTTTTACAGCACCATCAGCTAAATCAATTGTCTTTTGACTTTTGAATAAATAATGACAGGCTTATTGTATGCTGATGTGATGTGAAATAGGATTGATACAGAACTTTTTGTAAGAGTGGCAGATAATATCTTTAAAACAATTGCTGTGGTGGCAGAACTTTCTGTATGCCAGTTGTTCACATCAGCAGCTTTGATACATATCTTGGGTTTTCTTGTTGGTGGTCATACAGACAGTTCTCTCTAGAGACTTACAGACACTTTTTAATACGTGCATTTTTATATTTGACCAAAGGTTGCTGTCGTGGTTTAACCCCAGCCAGCAAAAAAGCACCACAGCTTAGCCCCAAGAACATTTTTACATTGTTCTTGGAACTTCTTCAAATGATTGCAATTTTATTTTTGTATTGTTTTTATTAAAAGGTCTTACTGGTCTTACTCACTCAGAATGAATTCACACTGTCATTGGAAGTATTTGGTGCAGATCTATGATGATTGGTGTTTGTGGGAGAGGTTATTTCCTGGCTTTAAACTTTATTTTCTTTTTGTTTCAAAGAGTTCTTTCATTTGATTTCAAAATTGCTGTTTATATGCATGGTTTTGTCACTTGGTCTTACTATAGCAAATAATTTGGCAGAGTAGACATGGATCTCTAGCTGAAGATGCGACCATTAAGTCTCCCAGATGAAAACTTTTTTGCATTTGTTTAATTTTACTGCAGACAGAATTTAGTCTGGTCTCCTAAATTGGATTTTGCCAACACAGATGTGGTTTGTTGGCTTGGACCTCTCTGAGCATTAAGGGTTGGGTCACATTTGGTGAACTTCTGAGCAGGGATTTTTAGCTTAGTTTCCTCTAGAAGAATTCCAGTTTATGCACACCAGAAAACGTATAGAAATTAAAATAAATCATTCTGAGGGTGACAAAGCATTTAACAGACCATCCCAGAGTGACTGGTGAATGTCCAGCATTGGAGACTTAAAGCTTGACAGGACAAAGCCGTGAGCCACGGGGCAGAGTGGCAGCCAGCCCTGCTCCAGCAGGGGTTAAACCTCCGTGGGCTCTGCCGGCTGCTGCCTGGTGATAGCTGGAGGGCTCCACACAGGGCACTGCTCTTGGAAGTGCTATTGTAGGTACAGCTTAAACAACTTCAGAAAAGCAAAACCATCCTTAGAGCAAGCTTTTTTTTTTTTTTTTTTTTTTTTTTTTTTTTTTTTTTTTTTTTTTTTAACTGTGTGAAATACTTTTCCCTTGGTGTCCAGCCCGTTTCGTGTCCCTTGCAGGGGTAGCAGCACCACTGCTGGGGGCTCTCAAGTTGCACACCTGCGACAGGAAACCCCTTTCTTTTATCTCTGGCACACAAGGGGAGCAGTGGGTTGTGTGTGTACTTGTTTATTTATTTTTCTCAAGAGACTCATTTAAGCAGAAATATACACATCTTGAACGTTTGCCTTTTGGCAGGGTCACAGCACAAATTTGCTCTTGCTGATGAAACTGTGTCAGGGATCAGACTTTATTTTTCTCTTTTTTGCATTTCTGAAGTGTGACATAACTTTGTCTGCATGCTTAAAAATTAAAGAAGATAATGGGTGATGAAACTCAGACTGCAGGCTTAAACGTGTTAGTGCTATATAAAAGTCATTACAGTTCTTATCTGTGAACTGTTTAAAGATCTTTTTGTTTTTGTGGACAAGGCTTCTCTCTTCTCTTTCAGAATTACCAATCTTTTTCTTTTTTAAATTTTTAAAAACGAACATGTCTGATACTGTTTTTGGAATTTTTTTGCATGTGTCAAATAGAAGACAACACTAGACCTCAACAAATGAATCCTAGAGGTCCTTCCCTCCTTCTGCTGGATGCAGTTGAGATTTCTAGGAGTATTTTTCTTTTCAAATTGTAAGGGCTGAAATAGGATTTTATGCTTTCAGTCCATGCTGAAGAGCTGCATAATTGTGCAGAATAAAGTTATGGCATTTAAGGCATTTTCAGTGATACTGGCACTGATTATTTACTTTGCAAATGTGTTTATCTTGTTGTATGAATCAGAATAAAATAGTTCAATGGACTGCACTGTATTGATCATACAGCAGCTGGAAGAAAGAGCAAAACATGATGCTTTCCCACAACTTTTGCTGAAGAAAACATTTAAAAGTGAGGAGAAAAGGAGATACTTCTGTAAAAGCTGTTAATATAGTTTATTCTTTCCTTGGATTTTTTTTCCCCTTGACTCTTTCCCTTCTTTGTCCTTCTTTTGCAGTCTTTGAAGGGGGAAGTGTTGACAGAAAGTCAGTTCTAGTTTTGTTTAACTTCCCTCTCCCTCCCTGACTTTTGCATTGTCTAGCAAGGTAGTCATTGACTCATACTTGACATAGCTCTGCAGATTCCCAAATCTAGTACTGTTTATTGCATTGTCATACAGAGGTGGTAGGAGAATCTTGGCTAGGATGCCTCTGTTAATATAAACAAAAGGAAAATGCCAGTATAATCTTAAAACATGCCATCCGTTTCAAATTGAAAAGGCTTTTCTAAAAATTAAGATCTGTGGGTTTTTGGTACTTGTCTGTACAGTGACATGAGTGGTTGTGGTAGTCTGGAGAACTACCTGCCACAGACACTTCCACTCTATTTGAACTGTGATGCACTGTGGAATAATTTGAGAGCCTTAAGTTGGTTCTTGCCTTGTTATACAACTACCTCCCTATCTAGGTAAAGCCAGAAGATCAGCAGAACTTCACAGGGTTTTTTTATTCTGTGCTAAAATCATCAGGACTTTTTTTTTTTTTTTTTAATCCTGTACTCTTGTACTTTTATTTTCAGCCGGAAGTTTTTTAAGGTTAACTGATATGCTAGGTAACATTTGAGAATAGGGACAGATTATTCTGTCTCCAAACAACAGTTCTGAGATTGGGTGTGAACATGCAATAATATGCTGTGTATTCTAGATTTAATCATTTGTATATGTAGTGTTGATGTAGTAAAGACTTTCAAATTTGTTGGTAATTTAAAGCACATCTCCTGTGAAACACAGGTGTGATAATAAGCAGTAATGAAATGTTGCAAAGGGTGCTCATCATTGTTATTTTAACAGAAGTTAATCATTATCTACTGATTGTTGACATCATTAAATATAATTTTTTTAATGTATAAGTTGGTACTTTACATACCTGAGCAACTGAGTTGAGGTTTTCCGTTCTTGTATTGTTGAAGTATCTTTTTGTTTGTGCGTGTTAAGTTTAATGACTTGCCTCAAACTGCCAACGACTTTATGCCTGCCAAGGGCAAGAAGGCACATATTGTGAATGTGCTTTTTAACTGAGACATGGAATGTATAGGCTCTCTAAAGAGGGGCAGGGGAAAGCAGTCATTTTAACTGATTTAATTGCAGTTGTGTGGAAGTGGCTACATGAAAAATAATTATAGGCAAGGTAAACATTGCCTCCTGTAGAAGCACAGAGTGCCTAGAAGTAAAGTGTGTCTGAAGTGCTGGGTGAGGGAAGGGACCTTAACTGTTCCTTATTTTTTGTAAATCTGCACTTTGCTTAAAAAAACCCCACAAAGTAATTGATAGTAGTCATCAAATAATCCCAATTATGGTGCAGTCTAACTTTAGGTGACAGGTGTCTTTATGTTCTTAAAAGCAGGGCTTTTAAGTGTTTTAGGGCCAGACAGACAGACATCACAAACTGGTACAAGTATGAAAATTAAGGAGCAGTTGAGGAAATTCTTAGATAAAATCCTCATTTAATCTTTCAGTTACGAGTAATAGGAAGAAGTAATTAGAATTAACAAGGGTCAAACTTAAAGTAATAGGTGAAATGTACTGGACAGATTTAAAATCAAGTAATACTTTGCTTACTTGTTTGTAACATACTGGCAGGTTGTGTTGTGAACAGCAGGGGAGCTGGAGAGGATAAAAGCGATCCAGAAACAACCATAGTTAGCATGGTTAATGCTTTTTGTGGGAGAACAGTACTGAAAAAGTACTGTTGACTTTTTGACTTGTGTTTAAATATTGGATGAAACTATATGAACAAGTGAATCATTTAAACTGTTTGTGCTTCTCCCTCTTTTTCCTGAGTGTTATAATTTATAAAAGAGGGGTCCAGAGGTGTCTCATTTTCTAGCTTTAAAAGTGACAGAAGAGTTGAAGATTTATTTGAAGGGAGGTGGGAAAAGAATCAGTGCAGCTTGACAAAAATGAAGCTTAATGCTTAAAATTCTGACTAATTTCTCAAGTTTGGATCCTCCTTTCCTTCAGAATGCTTAGCTTTTTTTTTTTCCCCAGGTATTGTCAGAAAACAGAACTAAACTAATGCTTTCTTGAAACTTAGCTACAAATTAGAACTTTATTCCTTGTAACAGAGAAGTTACCTAAGGATTGTATAAACATTGTACCTGCTTGAGTAGTTTTTCATGTTCACATTTTTAGGTGAGGAAAGAAGACTTGTGAAACAGTGCTATTTCAGTGGCATTTTACAGGTTGCAATAAAAACTCTGCTCTGCTGCAGTATGTGGGTGTTACGTGTTCACAAGTAAAGCAATATAATGTTAGTGTATAATAGTACTTATGACAATGAAGTAATGCTATGTGTGGTATAGTGCAAAATACCTCTAAACAGTGCTTGTTTTCTGCATTTACTGTATTTTCCAGTTGCTGATGAATAAAGTACAAAAGGTCAGGTGTTCAAAGCTGTTTTGCCAAGTAGAAATATTTCTTCTGAAGGTGGTGGTGTTTTTTTTTGTTTTGAATCTAGTATTAGTGCTGAGTGACTGTTCTGTTGGTTAAAAAATGTTAATAGCAGTAGCTGTCTTGTTTGCTGTAACCTCTCTTTGTTATCACCTTAGTACTTAGCTGAGATGCCAAAAGCTCTTGAAATACATTGCAGCTTCAAGCAGGTTAGGTGCTTGAATTCTGGCACCCTGGGTTGCAAGTCAGTGTGTTTTATTATCCCTGAGCTCAGAATTTTAAACCAAAGACTTAGGATACTATTGAAGTGCCACTGCTGTTCAGTTTATAACGATGTTAATTAGTGCTGAATGTCATTAAGATGAACATATGCAATGTTAATGAAACTACTTCTGCAATTGAGTTATTGTCATTATTGAATGGTTGTACTGAAAAGTTGCTTGACTGCCCTACAAGAAGGATAATTGAGAAGGGCTTACAGTGTGTAGCTGTCCCTTGGGAATGGATCATCTGGTCTCAGTCACCTCTTCTGAGACACTGGATGGTCAGAGACTTGGCTGCAAAGGGAAGGACCGTTTTAATAGCAATATACAGATTTGAGCATACTCTCTTCTCACGGCCTTGGGTTGTCTTGTGAACACAAATGACTTGTCCAGTCTCATGATTACATGTCAGGAGCAAGCTGTTGCTTCTGATAAGGTTTATATCATCTGATCTGCTCCTTTTTTGCATCTAGGAAGGAAAGGATTTGTGTGGGGAAGCTTCTGTAAATGGTTTCTACTAGTGGCAGAAGCAATTACTTTTGGGATGAAGTTTGATTTCCTTATATCTCACTTCTCACTACCTGCCTTGATTAAAAAAAAAAAAAAGAAATTAATCAAGCAGGATAATTACAATTTTGACAATAGATAGTTATTTTGTACTTGTGTCTGTACTTTCATGGACTGGAAACGGCCAAAGCCCTATAACTGGACATCTTAGGCAAAATACAGGATCATCTGGATAACTGGGGTGCAGTATAGTTGCATGACAGTGGTGCTGCCCTGCATTGCGTGCACTCTATCTATTTATGGATACTAATGAGATTGTATTTTGATGTGACATTACTGTAATGTCAGTGCCTTGTATTCATTCGTTAGTTTGCCTCATTGACTTTGTGAAGTAAAGAAATGCAGGTGCCCTTGAGCAAGGTGTCTTACACACATGAGAAATCTGTAGTGGTGTTCAGAACAGAAGCTGTCTTGAGCTTTAGATTTCATCCTACTATGGACAAATTTATTTATAACTAGCTGTAAAGCTGTGCTGGAGACTCTTGAGCCAGCTCAGAGGAAGGCAGGGACTACATCTGCAGTTGTCTGAAGCCTGCCTTTTGCTCCCAAGAGTGCTCAAACTCCTGCTGTTTGCTGGGAACAGTCCCTGGCCTCACAGGATCTCATGTACGTCAATGTCCCCTTAGTAAGCTTGGACACAACTGCAACAGTTACGGATTAATGCTAAGACCTGTGCCCTGGACTTGTTTTGTTTATTATTAAAGCTTTAGCTCTCAGTGCCTATGTGGAACAATGTAACTCTCTGCTGAGTTTGTAGTTGTGTGTGGATAGCATTTAATAGCAGTAGTGTAGCATTGCATGTGAGCTAGCAGCCTTCCTCCTCGAGCCTAGGGACAGTGTTGGGCTAAGGTGGCTGTTGCTTTTTTGGTTCTGGCATTAGTCCAGCAGTTTTAGCTCAATGGTCAGAAGATCAATGGTACAAGCATAGTACCTGGCATGCTGCAAAAGAGAGTAATACTGGAAAAGATTGCCTTGTATTTTAATTGCCTGCTAGATAACTCTGTTTTAGTGAGTTCTTCTGCATCTTGACCTGTAGCAGTAGAGAATGATAAGGTCTATAAAACTGCAAAAGGAATCAAACAGAATGCATAGAAATTGTCAAATCTAATGCCATTAAAATGCATCTTAAAGTATCTCTTTTAATCTGGATTAATATCTGGTGTAGGCTCTCAAGACATCTTCAGAAAGAATTGTGTTCAAAAATATTGTGTGAAGTACTGTGTGGCCGTACTTCAGAGAGTGTCTTTGCTGATACTGCACCATGTGAGAGTCAGCCAATATGCCTCACATTGTCACTTGTAGTTTTTCCATGTTAGTTTTTGTCTAGTTCTAGCAAATGCATGGATAGTGTTCTTCAGCTCAGCACTAGCTCGGCTTTGCAGCTGAGATTGGAGTTGCTGTGTTTTGCATTTCCCATAACAGCTTTGAGGCACAGTTGCCCTCAAAATTTTTGGTTTACTATGGAAACCAACTGGGGTGGTTATGTTCCATGTGTTTCTTCCAGTTTGCGTTTTTCCTTAATGTTTCTTTCTTCTCCCCAACTTCCTAAATGTTTTGAATTTGCTGGGTTTTAGTTTAACCCCTTGTGTGTCTAAAAGTGTGCAACAGGTCCTGTAAAAGCAGACTAATGAGTGGGTGAGATTGAGTCCCAGCAGTGTATGTAGCACACAGAAGGATGTTCTAAGCTGCCAGAGAAGCTGTGTGATGAATGCAATTTCATAGGAGGAAGTTCAGCTGGAGTGTATTTGTTTTATATATCAAATCTGAGAGAGATTTGAAGGTACCAAGACCTTGTTAGTTCATGTAATTGCTTGTTCTGTATAGATTTCTGTCAAGTCTTCCTTCTGGAAAACGTGTAGAAGATAAAATGTAGTGGGAACCTGTAGTGGTATCTGTGTTTAGGTTGTTCAATATTTTCTATAGCTAAATGTCTTATTAGATGTTTTTCTTTCTTTTCCTCCAGTATGGTCAGCACTACTGCTGTGTGAGCAACTTTTGTGGTTTTTTTGGTAGAGGAAATCACTTTGTATGAGGGAAATGCCTTTTTCCCCCTGGAGTATTTTGAAATACCACCCCCTTCACCCCCCAGTGTTACTGTTGAAAATTGAAATACTGGTTACCAAAAACTTTTTCATACTACCTTTTCTTTAGAATAACCTTTTCATTGTGCTGCAGGGATGTATGAGTGTTTTAAGGCTCACCCTGCAAAACTCTGTGAACATCAGAGGACAAACACAAATGGGATCCTGCCCTTCCACTGTCCTCCCAATTCACTTTTACCAGACACTTTTGATTTCCTTCTGACTGCCTGTGCTTGCTGGCAAGTGCCTTATAAGGCTTAGTTGAAAAGAGACGGTGTGATGAGTATGAAAGATGGCTTTATTCTTGTTTTTGCTTGTCTGACCAAAACTTTAGCTTTTTTTTTCCTCCTTCAATTTTTTTCCATTTCTATTTGAGAAGTTAAGCAGGTTCATTTTGTACCTAGACAGGGGATGCAGAGGCTGGTTGCTTTGGGTCTCACTGGACTCAGTGGTATGAGACCAGATCCAAAAAGGACATAATGACTTACAGAGATTGAATCCTATGCACTTGTAATGCTTTTGATTGTTGGACAGTAAAGCTGCAGGTAAAGCAGAATTTGTAAGGACTTATTTTTCAACTCGAGATTGGCTAGAAGACAGGTTGCAATGTGAGATTTCTCCTGTTGTGGAGATGCAAAGCTGGGTGTCTATATCCATCTCAGAAGGGGAGATCTTTGAATAAGCTGCATATTGACTTTGGCTGTCTGGGGCAGTGGCCCTATGGGGAGCAGTAAGGGGGCCAGATTCCTCTTTCTGCCTCTTGTGTCTCAGCAGCTGCTGTACCATGTGCAGTCTGGGCTCAGTGAGCTCCTGCTTCCCTTCCGTTGCTCCCGAGATTAGAGATTTTTGATCCCTCTTTCCTTCTAGAGTTGAGGAGAATACTTGTTTCTTCAGCTGCACTGACTATTTGCATGGCCTACTACTAGATGATAATGATTCACATATCTTCTAGATAACTTCTTTGGTGGCTGCCATAACAATTTTGCAGTTTAGGTGACAGTATCTGTCAGCCTTACCCTTTTTCAGGCATGCAGCCTCTGTCAACACTGGGTTTAAGAAGTGCTGCAACATACAATGCATTTGAGTTTCTTCTTAGTAAAAGGAGGAAGGAGCAATAGCACAGAAAGCCATGTAAATTGGTGTGAAGAGTATGTAGTAATATATGTCCAAACTTAAGGTTACAAGGTTAGAGCACTGGTTTAATGATGCCACAAGCAGGACTTTAGGACTCCCAGTACTGGGTCAAAAGTACAGTGGTCATATGTAAAGTATCAATCTCTTAAATTATTCTGATGGCTTTAATGAAATCAAAATATTTACCAGGTTGCAGCATGATTAATTTTGCATTACATGTAATTATTTAGGCCACTATGATTTTATACTGAATTAGATCTAATGCACTTCCCTACCACTGATACCAGTTTGGTATCATGTTATGATACACTTGATAAAAGTGCCACACTTGATAAAATTTGTGCATGTGCCTGAATCTCATTTGAATCAAATTTATCATGTTTGGTGAGGTGATAGTGCAGAGATTTGCAGTAAATGCTTGTGAAACCAGTATTTCATCTCCTGTAACTTCCTGACAACTTTCTCTACAAATATTTGAGAAGGTGTACTTTTCAACTTTTTTTGTATTTAACAAATACCTGGTTTTATTCAGTGTTTAAATGGTTATAGAAGGGTTGGTCTTGGCATGCATTGTGCAACTGCTGTTGTCTGAAGTTATGAATGATGCTTTCAGACATGCTAAACTGATCTCCATTGTATTTATCTTTTTTGTTCATCATCCATTCTTAGTGTTACGCCAAACCCAAGGCCTAATTCTAATTTTATAAAAGGGAAAAAATAATTCAGTCTTAGTGAAGCAGATTCTTTCTTGAATTCTCTTTAATCTTTTTGATATATATGAAACCACAAATCTTTTTATCTGGAGAACGCTGAAGAAAAGAAGGGGCCATTAGAGGAAAAGATGTTAATGGGATCATAAATGTTCTGTTTGGTTCTGTCTTATTAGACATTGCTTGGAAATTGAATCTCCTTCTGAAGACATTAACATGTTCCAAGTTCTTGGTATTTGACCTGATTTTATTACGAGCTGCTATTTATGTTTCAAGACATGAATTGAGCTCTTTTAAAGTCTTTTGACCTTTCTTTAACAAGAGGGGAAAACATACTCTTCTAGTCTTTTGACGAATTGTATTTTTTTAAAGCTAAAAAAAATTCACATAGAATCTGGGGTAAATTTTCTACAGAATAGGAGATGCTGAGGTTCATAAGTAGTGTCTTGGGTGCTACAGAATTTGCTGAATCGATGGTGCCCAGAAGCTCAGGGTGAAGAGATTCAGCTGCGATAATGTTGGGAGGTTTTGGGCAAAATATTTGTCAAGGGCATGGCTTAAGGCAATTTATTTTTATTTTGAGCTAACACAGATTTTTAATTTTTTTAATTATTATAGTAGAGATTCCATTTAAATGTTTCTATCTTTATTACTTTCCCACCCCAACAGTGGCATTTATCAACAATGTTTAGAAAGAGGAAGGGATATTTCTATTTCTTTTAGTGTTTCATGTCCCACAAAAGCCTTCTGACACGTTCCACGATGGAGGAGTCTTTCATTCCCCTGATTATTGAATTAGTCTTTGCTATAACTGCCTTTATGTAAGAAGCAAGATGATCTGTCAAGTCTTCTCCAGAGTAACAAGCACAGGTATTTCAGCCTGTCCTTGTTCCTTGTGTACTTCAGCCCCCAAATGGCATGGTGGTCTCTGCTAAACTTTCTTTAGTCCATTTTTGTTCTACGGGGCAGGCTAAAACTAGGCATGCTCACTGAGCTGAGATCTCACTAGTACTGAGTACAAGTGTCACTTCTAGGTTTAGGCAGGGCACCATCAAGCACTTAAAGACAGATATTTTTAACTTGCTCTTATCTAGAGTTGAGATTGTATGTTTTCAGAAGTGTCTATTTTTATTCCTAGATGCATGAGGAACCTTAGACTGAATAATATTTTTACTATATTACTGTTTTCAGAAAGGGTTTTTACATTGTTTAGCTTGAAGTAGACTTTCTGATTCATAGCCAGCTTGTTTCATGCATCTGTATATTTAATCAATGTATTTCTCTGTTCTTTGAAGCTTTTTTCTGTCTAAATTGAAGTGGTAGTAGTTGCACATCATTTTAGTTATCCTACTGATGCATTTTGCCTCATGTTTGCATTTCTTCAAGCTAGGCATCAAACAAACTGTGGCGGTTGTCTGACTTTGACTGAAAAAGTAGTTTTCTGCCTTCTTTATTTTTGGTGTCAGCTTCCAGTTTATAAATTACTGTTTGATCTGCATGCAGGGATGTGCTTTGCACCTTATTTTAATGTGTCTAAGTCAGTAAAAGTCATGCCAGAATAAATGCTTATGGGAGAGACATAAAAGTAGGCATTCTCAGTAACAGTGAGTAGGGAAATGAAGTAGTGGCAGGGAACAGAGAAACGACAGTAAAGATATTTTTGTCCAATGCAAATCAGTCTTTCACATGGACCAGTGAAAAAAGATGCCTTGCCCTTGCTGCTTGTATCTTTTATCATACTGCTTGTAGTGTCTAGCAGGCTGCATGATGATGCCAGAGCAGAAGCAAGCTGCCTTAGAGCTCTCTTGGTGGAGAGTTCAGGTCATCCAGAAACTGGATTCTTGGTTTAGGTTCAGACCTTCCTATGGTATTATTTTTAGTCATATAGCTTTGATTTTTGCTGAAGACTAACTAAAACTTGCTGGGACCTGCACAACATTATTTTCTGGCAATTGTAGCTCGTGTGCCATGGGCTCTCAGCAGGTTGGATCACTTGCCCCATTTATAAGATAGCACATAGTGTTTCAAGACATAAGGACAAATCAGTTTGCAGCCTGTGCTTGTCACAGCTGTCTTGCCTGTACCTCATGGGAAAACATTTATCAGGCATAATTATATCTAATTGAGACACTCTTGTTATCTTGCCAGTGTTACGTTTTTCTGTTAATTTGATCAGTGGACACAGATCAGATAAAAATGTAAACAGTGCCTATTTGAATGGCTTTGTGCTTCTTTTATTATTTAAATGATTCATTTAATCTGCCATGAAATTATGTGGGTTGTCAGATGGAAATTCAACTAACTCAAGTTTTCTACCTCTAAGAGTTTTGTTTACATGAGGAAAGTTTAATATTTTTAATCACTTGTACAGGATGAACTTATTTCATAATGCACCTGCAGCTCACTTTCTGTAGTCACAGGTATGAGCGTGCTAAACTGCAGCTTGTTCTTTGTAGAACAACTTCTAAAAAAACCCACAGTGTTCATGGTTATCAGCTTTTTCAGCTTTACTGTTGAAATATTATTTGTAGTAGATGTAGGTCAGCTAAACCTTACTAGACTTGTAGGAGCTTAACTTTTGGTGTAAATATGTAATTCATAAATGCTTTAGGAGAAAGCAGGGCTTTTAGGGTGGGGAGTCTCTGCCTTGAGTGAAATAGAGGTGGCTTGCAGGGGGATTATTGTAGGGAAGCTATAGAGATGTTATTGTTTCTGGGTGAAAGTCTGTCTGGTGTCCTGGAAATACAAATCTTGAAATAGAAATGCTGAGGAATTGGGAATGAAAATAAGAGGAAAGGAAATAAAATTGTTATTACTTCAGACTTGAGTTGCCTTTATGTGCGAACTGTTCTGTATGTGGAATTACTTGTGGGATGGATAAGCTTTAGAAAATTGGGATATAGTAAACATGAATTAATTTTTCTTCCTTCCCCATAAAGTGCATTATTAAGCTTTTTTCCCTCCATTAAAAAGTGTATTTTTTTTTCAGTGGCAGAAATATGTCTGGAAATTTTGTGTAGCCTAAGGCAGTCTTCAGTTGGAGAGGGAGGTTTGCCTGTGTGGAAATTATCCTAAAACTTCTTTTGGTCATTGTTTTCTTCTAAGGCAGTGATCTACACCAGATAAGCATGTACAATATGCCTTGACTAGAATATGTGGGTTAATGGCTCATTTTTGCTTTTGCTAAGAAGATTGACTCTGAAGACCTTGCTGGTTGTGCTTGGTTTTCAGTATATACCAAATGTGAGTTTAATTATGGAAGGTTAACCTGCTTTAAAGCAGCTGTGGCCAAGGTGAATGCAGCCCTGGGGTTTTTTTATTGGTCCTGTCTTACCAACTGGTGAAATCAAAGTAACCTAGTGCATAAAAATATGTTCTAGTTTTTGATTTCCATGCCTTAAAAAAAAAAAAAAAAAGCCTCATAAAACACCACTCTCTTTCCCAAAAAGCTGACAGGGAAAAAAAGAGAAATGCCTGATAAAAGACCTTTTCTATCATAGCAATCATAGAGACTGGTGGTGCTGCTCTTCCCATGCCAGTGTGTTTGTGGAAGATCCAGTCTGTCTTGTTCACATCACTGCTGTCTGGGAGTGCCTGGACAAGGGGGGCTCCCAGGTGGTGATGGCCTTCACAAGAAGTACTGCACAAGCTTGGGTTGTACTGAATTCCTTACTTCTGCATCATGCATGAAACTGTAAGGGATGCCTGTGTTTCAGGTTTCCTACACTTGTTTATAAATTTGTATTTGTGGTTGCTTGTGACTGCATCAGACTGATCTAAATTTACTTGAGCAAATAGAAGAATTTGTGTAGTGTTGAGGAATGGGACATTAATACTTTCCTGCAAAGGCAAATGAATGCTCAATATGCTCAATGGGCAGGTAGTCAGCATTGCTAATTCTTTATTTATTAATTGTTCCCCCCCAGCTGATGCTTTTGAAAAGTTGTCTAAGAATTGCTTCAATTAACAAGCCTCATCTTTTTGAGAAGCCTTTCCTTTTTACTGGTGGGAGAATAATGATGGAGTACTTGCTTGATTAGCCTTTGTTTTCATGTGTTTTGGTAGATAAAAACGGAGACTGTTCTTAAAAGCTAAACTCCACTTTGCATAATTGCAGCAACACTAAGTAGTAGATGAAACAGTAATTAGCTGAACAACTAGCTAATGACCACTGGAAGAGGAGAGAAAAGGGGCAGGAGAGGTCTACTGCTGTTGAACCTGTACCAGGTTATATTCTGGTTGAGTGTCTTTACTAGGAAAAAATGGTGCTGACTTGGCATACTGCATTTTAGTGTGTCTCTAGTGATCACCATGTCTCTTGAAAGATAACTCCAACCTACAAAAAGAACTGATACTGGAATATGTGTTCAAGGCATAATTAGATTTCCATATTTTGAGGCTAATAATGAATGTTGTAAATGTTTTCATTTTTTGTACCTTATTGTGATAGTGGCTTTCAGTGAAGGTATATGTAAGAATCTTCTTGATGTATACATTTGCTGGGACATAAATATTTAATTTTTAGAATTTACTGATTTGCAACTCTGGCCATGTGTAAAGTAAGAGGTAAATTGAGAACTGAATTATAAAACTTGGAAGTAGCTCTGTACACCCAGGCCTACCGCAGTACCCTGCTGAGAGACTTTGATAAAGGTCTCCTTAAGTATCAGAGGAATTAGGAAAAAAAATCACCTCCAAACAAAACCCCACTGGTTGTTTCTTATAATAAACATACAGATCTGGCAGATTCCCCAACCATCTTGGTGGCTCTGTTCCTGTAGCAGAGCCGTGTAACTCCTGTGCTTGTTTCAGGTGCTGTTGCTCTGTGTGCAGTGAACGAGTGACGCTCACAGCAGGCAAGTGTTCAAACTGTTGGTTCAGCTGAAGGGTGATCTTGCCAAAAGGGCTTTCTGTGTTTTGAACAAATTGCACAAATTGATTCTTTTGTGTACCTAAAGGATGATGGAGGCGTATGGTGCATCCATAATTGAACTTGCCATGTAGTTTTACTCAGTGTATCAGTTTGCTCTGTGAATTGCTTATATGGCTGTAACTGTAATTAAAATTTTGCTTGGAAAGGTTTTTGCAAAAGGAGAGAATGAGTTTAGAATGCTTATTTTGGGGAGAAAGGGATTTTTTTTTTTGTGCATGTATCTCTGTCATGATGCTGTTGCCATTAAATCAGATCTTCTACTTTTGATATATTTTGATGAAGAATATTCACTGGACTTGAACAGATGTTTGTTCTGACAGGAATAAAAATCTGTAGATTTCTGTGAGCCCTGTTTTTTAAAACAGTCATCTAAAGGAATTAATGAGCAGCGTAAGAATTCCCTTCTCTTACATTAAACTCTTGTGGGTATCTGGATACTGTAATGCAGAACATGCCACTTCTTGCTACATAAGTGGAAAAAACAGAGGAAGTTTTGAAGGATAATGACAGCAGTCAACTTCGGTCTGTCTCCGTTTCATTATAAGGCAAAATACCATCATTTGGAGTAGTTAAATCTGCAAAACAGCGTACATGGAGTGCTTTCCAAATTACTAATACCTGGTGTCAGAACACTGTTGAGGGAAAGGTGGTGAAGTTTTGGCACCTGTTTATTTTGAAATGTTACAAAAGAACTGAAGTGCCATGTTGACAGTGGAGCTTGGAGGAAGCAGTTTATAAATGAGGTTTAATATACTGGGGTCATGACTGTTACTCAGGAATAACTTCAGGGAGTTGTTTTAGGTTTGAAATATTCTAAAATGTATTTAATTTCAATTAAAAGAACTTTTTTTCATATCAGATATTAAAGTTTTACCTGATAATTTTTTGTGTGCAGTAGAATCTCACATTGTGAAGAGGATGGAACAGAAGTGGGCTGGGAAGGAAGCCTTCTGTTTCTTTTGAAGATTTGTTTCACATTGTGTAGTTAAACTATATCTGGATTTTTCTGTGTTAATTTCTCTTAACTTCTTTAGCTGCACAGCTCTAGACTGTTCGTTGTAACAGTTTCTGGCCTTTTGTTCTATTAATGGAAGTAGAATGACTTTTAAAAAACGTTGTAGGAATTCAGAGGTGTTGATGGACAGAAAGAATTGTCCTGTGGCAAAATTGACTTTGTTCAGTGGCTTTATACTTTGAAGCTCTTCTATTTCTACCAAAGAAATGTAATTTCTGCAGTGCAATGCAGAAATTTGGCTCCATTTTTCTTTTTAAATGTGAAGAGTGTCTGTGCTTGAGATGAGTGGAATAAGGGGAATTTACCTGTGTGCAGGTAGATTTTTTTTTTTGTATAGTGTAATAAGTTCAGTTATTTTTCCTGAGAATGGTTTAGACTGTCTTTATGTAACTGTTTTTGATAGAAGGGTATTTTCTGAGTTTTCAAAATTTCTTACATAATTGCTGCCTAAGCTAAATTTTAGAGATAAAATTTAAAGATCGGGACTGCACTTGTTAACCTATGGTGTGCCTAGTGGCCTTCTTTTCTGAATGTTAGTGAGCCATTCTTACAGGCCCACAGCAGACCTGCGTGGTGAAGACAGAATAGCGCCAGGAGTTTTTGTTTCACTGGTTTCGGTGGGCTTTTAAAAATTTTTAATTTGACAGCTCAAAGCTTATAAAAGCACTGAAAACTGGAATGTGCTTAAGTGCAGGTTTTGGGGGGAGGGCCATTATGACTGGCCTCTCTTACTGCTAGATTTTGCTTCTGGGCCCCCCCATGTAACATCACTGCTGCACAGGTCATGGGGTCATGTTGCTGTCTCAGTCCTCCTCTACCTCATACCTGAAATTGAGAAAATGAGAGGGGCAATTAGCTGCACCAAAAATTTGCTCACGAAGTCACATCCTGAAAGTAGTGTTGTAACTTCAGGTGTTTCTGGATGCTTATATGTTGCCTTCTCTGAAGGCCAGCAAAGCTAGGGAATATGTTTTTAAAGAGCTGGTGTAACTGGAAATACATTTTTAAAGAGCTGGTATAACTTTTATTTAAGCCAAGAAGAATGGACGTTGTAGCAAATGTAACTTTGTGACTGTAGTGCACCTGCTGTCCTGTTCTGAGAGTATTCACACCCACAACAATTCTTCTGTATTTCTTTTGGTTTTGTATCCTTCTGTAATGAGGGTGTTTGAGACTGTTGTGGGTTGTGTTGGACACTATAAACTGGGATTAGACAAAGTCTCTTTTACAACACAATACACAGCTGTTGGGTGAGAATAATCTAGTTATGCTTCAAACTGTACTTGGAATCGATAGGTGATAGATCCCTTGGTTTCCATTTTTCTTTTTTCCCCCTCCTTTTGGGAATGGGTCACTCACTTCTTAGCACAGCTCCCAGCTATACCATGTCAGTGATCTGAGGTATTTATGAATTTTCTGTATGTCCTGTTATGAAACATATGTTTTGTAAACTGTTTTTTTTTCAGTTTCCTTTTTCAAATGTGTATCACTGCGTGCCACTGGCAGCTCCCTGCATGGCAAATTGCTTCTGTGAATGTATTCCAACAGGTGTGTTATTTTTGTTTTCCTGGAATTTGTTTTGCAATTTAGTATGAACATACTTTACATCCAAACAAGTTTAGCTCGAGTAGTGGTTGAGTTGTGGTTTTGATGGAATGACTGCTTGGCAAGCATTGCCTGTAAATGCTTCAGTGTTTTCAGCATATAATATTTTGGGACTGCCATAATGCAATTGCATAATCTTACATTATGTGGTTACAAATAAGAGATGTTTTCAAAGATTGAATAGGAGCTTTGAAGTGCATGAAAAAAATCTCAACTTTTTGTTATCACAGGTTTTATTTTAGAAACTTTTTTTTTTCCCATTATGTGCATATTTCCAACTGATACAAATCTTCTGATGATACAGGAGTGTGTGGGATTTATTTCAGGTTTTTAGGGGCCCCTTAACAAAGCAGTTTGTTCAACTTTGCTAGTCTGTCGTTTCAGATGACTCCTTTGTGACCCTTGTGACAGACTTCCTTCTCCTCTGTTCCAAATGGTGTCTAGAAAACTTTGGGTTGATATGACATTCAGGAAATGCTTCATTTTCCTACTGAAAAATGAGAGAACAGCAATTCTTTTCGTCTTTTGATAATCACTTACATACGTATTAGTCAGTACTGTTTTACATGTATCAGTTTTGAGGACTTAAATCTAAGCCTTAAACACTGCAGGGTGTATGTAACACACCTCCCCCCCATTTTTTTTTTTTTTTCAAATAATATAAGGGGCAAATTGTAAGAGTTTATTAAAAGCCATCTATAAGATGCTACAAGCAGTTTTTACAGTATTCTGCTTGCTTAAGGCCTGCCAGCATTGGAGGTGACAGATTTAGGGTGTTGTGCTAAAAAATGCCTGATCTTCTGTGGATTCACTTCTTGAGTCGAGCTATAATTCTGATTTTTTATGTTGTCCTGTGGTAACAATTTTATATTGCAGGGAAGAAAATTGCTCTTAAGTTCCTGAGTCTGGTTATCTTATTGAGATTTCACCAATCCTTGTATATAATGGATAACTATTGTGCTTATTTTGCTGATTTTAGCTCTTTTTAATGCATCCAAGGCCATAATTACCCATAATTTTTGTATGGAAGATATGCTATGTCAGTTTGTCACTTTTTCTCTGGTCCCTCTGTCCTTTTGAACAATGTGAGTGACAAAGAGTAGTCAAAAAAAAAGAACTGTGGTAGGTTGCATGGGGTAATGATTTTTGTTTCATTTTCCCTTCTAAACTATCTCAGTTGTTTACCACTTGAGGTTATTGTTCTCTTCTGTTGCATTTATGGCAATGAATTTCATCTAACATTTTATTTCACAATCAGCCAGTTGCTGTCTAAACCTTCTGTGGCTATCCACAGTGACTTTCAGGCAAGATTGTTCAGATTGGTTATGAAACTTTTTACCTTTACAAAGTTTATGATAGTTTCTGTAGCTTAATCAGTTTAATCCATATATACTTATATATTTATAAGTATAGGTAGAAGTGTATATCCTTGTTGAAGGTTGTCAGTGCAATCATCCTCTTCCCTTCTTTTCTAATTACTGGATCACCATTTAAAAAAGCTTACTGCTTCTGCTTTTCTCCCACTTCATATTTGTTCATGAGTTGTAATTTGCTGGTAATTTGTTCCTCTCATCCTGTGAGGGTTTGGTTTCTTTAAGACTAGTCAATGAGTAGTCTTAGTATTCTCCTAAAACTTCAGGTATTGATGCTGAACTTTCCAGATGAGTTGCATCGAATAGTTTTTGTGTGCTTGTTCTCTCTTTAGCAAATCCTAAATGCCTGGACTTCTCTTTGTGGAAGTCAGGGTGCTTTACTACATTCCATATTGTAAAGAAATGATGGATGTTTTTCTTTGAACAGGCAAGCAAAGGGAGGTGAATAGTAAAGAGTACCTCTAGAAGAGCCAAAAGGCACGCCTTGTAGTTGTAGCAATGGCATGAGAACTCTGAATGCGTTTTAACCTGTTGTATTATGCTGCCTTAAACCCAAGGTGCTGCACGGTAGAACTGGAAATATTTGGCAGACACATGTTCCCTGCCAATTTCAAGGCAACCACACCCTGACTTGTTTGCTCTGCTTAGGAAGGTACATTTTTGATTTGTAAACAGTTCCTTATTGTTGCTGTGTAATAAGAAGCTGTTTAATGACCTTTTTGAAAGGAACCAGAACTGTAAATCTCAGCTTTTCTTAACGGGTTCTTTTGTTTGAACACTTAAAACCGATGAATAAATAGTGTGACTTCAGTTAAATTTTACTATGTACGTAGTCCTGAGTTAGAGCTGAGACAGCTCTTTCTGCCTGTGCTCTGCACTCAGGTGATGGGGAAGTACCCCAGTGTGCTGCCTGCCTTCCCTGAACTTTCTTCCTTGCCCCCTCTGGCTGGGTAAATTGGTATGCTGCAAATACACGTGTATTTTAGACCTCTCAGTATTCCAGTGGCTGTCTAACAGTCAGAGATGTACTATGTGGAGAGGTGTCTAGCAGGCAGGATTTGAGAGCCAGTATAGTAATGTGAAATAATCATTTGCACTAGATTTTGAAGTTATTTGAATGGTATCGTGTTACGTTTCAGATAGTAAGGGGAAGATGCTCAATATTCCTAGTCTATTTTCCTTTAGAATTATTTCTCTGAGATTTCTAGTTAACACAAAAGTAAATTTCATGCTGGGCTCTGGTGTTGCAAAATGCCAAACACAAGTCTTGTGAAGTATTACATGAACTGAAATGAGTTCTGTTACTGTTGCCTTCTGTGAATAAATGGCTTTTCACTACTTTTTAAAATAAGATAACCCATAACCATAAAGGTGACCTCATAAAATGTTATGACCTTCAAAGTCTGCTTGATGACACAGAATAATTGCATGCAAATATTGTGTGGAAATACAGATATTTATACTAGAAAGTTTTGACTTGATGAGAGTTCTACATGGATAATGAGCAGAAGGCTAGTTTTATGTATAGCATGATTGTGGTGGCCATGAAGATATAGATATGCTTTGAGCTTTTATTGCTCTAGTTTATAAGTCTTTGCCTTCTCTTTGTGGGGAGCACAGGCCTGTTTTGCATGTTGGGTTTTTTTGTGTTTTATTTTATTTATTTTGTAAGATAGAGCAGGTGTAGCAGCTCTTCTGGAGCCAAATAGCTTGATCCTGATTCAGTCAATTTACAGGTGTATAAATATCTGGTATGATTTTAAAACATCGGAGTTCATTTAGCAAAGAGAATACGCTGCTGCTTTTTTGTTTGTTTCTAGAAAAATGTGACAGAAACAAGAAGTAATGCAAAATTACTTATCAAGTTAGAACTTGATTCATGTGTTAAACATGATTCCACTAAGACCAGCTTCTACATTATTACCAAGTATATTATTATAGGTGTACATAACCATGTATCTTATATATGTATATATGCATGCTTCAGAGTGTTTGTGGACCTCATGGTCCAGAAAAGTTGCTGCATACAGTTCCTGTAAAGGTTATTTATGCTCACAGCTGGATAATGAATCTGTTTGATCGAACAAGTCCATTAGTTCCTGAAAATACCTGCCCATAGAAATCTGAGCAGCAAAGTCCATCTAATAGCTTGAGCTATGAGTTAAGCTTGCAGCTGTGTCAAAGTACTGGATTTCAGGGAATCAGCTTTTGAGGAATTGGGAAATAGAGGAGGTGCATCTCTTACTGTTTCATTTAATGCTTCCATACCCTGCTACTGAGTGTATTATTCTGCAGAAGATGAGCTGAACTGAAAGATTTCTATTGCTTACTGTGCATTTATAAGTGAAAACAATTAATGTACAGACCTTCAGTGCTGTTCTTTTTATCCTTCATATGAACCGATTTTTCTGCTTGAGATACAATTCCTCATCTGTTTCCAATGTCAAAGGACAGACAAAGAGCTTTGAAAGCAGTAATTACTTAAAGGCATATGAGAGTAATATCTTGCATCAGAGTCTTTAGGCTGTCTTTGCTTGTGCTCTCTTGTGTGTGCTTTTTAAATTTTCTCTACTATTGAGTGTTTTTTTCCCAGTTTAAAGACAACCTCTGTACTTTGCTTATTTATAAGGCCTTTAAAGACTTTGTTACTCATCAAGAGAAGTGAATTTTCGGGAGTACAGATGCTGATACTTACATATATTTTAAATAATAGACTTCAGTTTGGGCTAATATTTTACTGGCATCAGCCTCTATACAGCACAGAGCTGCTCTGTGAGAAGTGCTGACTTCTCTGTAGCCTGCCAAAAGCTGTATGTGTGTGTGTTGGCAGCATGAATGGCAGCTTTGGATGAAATTTTTTGATGCCAGGATTAAGCCACTACTGAGAAAGTAGAAGGAAAAAACAACAATATTGAGTCTGTTATCAAAAAGAAAAATAAATTAATAAGTTAGTCTTCCAGTATAGAAATAAAATAAAGTACAAAATAAAAACCAACAATTGTGTGATATTTCTTCGCATTTGGACACTTAATACCTTTTCCAGAATGTTTTGAAATTTGTAGATGATTTTTTAAAAGAGAACAAGATTAACCATTTTGGTAGTGTTCTGAGTAAGCAGGAAACTTGGAAAGTTTTGGCAACTGTATTTAAGAGGAATTTTAGAGGTATTAGACGCTTTGCAATTCAGTTTGGCTTGCCATCTCAAGAGGGAACAATCTTAAAGTCACTGTGTTCTTAGTCCTGAAGTTTTGTGATAATTGTATAAGGTAGTTACATTCTATGAGTAGAAAAGACAGAGTGAAGGGCAAATTTTTTTTTTTTCATGAATGCAGTGGGATTTGAGATGTCTGAGAATATGATGTGGTCAGTAAATATCCTGTTTCCTACTACATAGATTCCCTTTGTGAGGGGAAGAGGAGGGGCAGACGCTGATCTCTTCTCTGTGGTGACCACTAGTGACAGGACCTGAGGGAATGGCCTGAAGCTGTGTCAGGGGTGGTTTAAGTTGGGTATCAGGAAAAGGCCCTTCACTCAGAGGGTGGTTGAGCACTGGAACAGGCTCCCCAGGGCAGTGGTCACAGCACCAAGCCTTATAGAGTTCAAGCAGTGTTTGGTCAATGCTCAGGCACAGGGTGTGACTCTTGGGGTGTCCTGTGCAGGGCCAGGAGTTGGACTGTGTGATCCTTGTAGGTCCCTTCCAACTCAGCTTATTCTGTAATTTCCCTTGTGAAAATGCATTTCTCTGGAACCATGAGCAAAAAAGCAATTCAGCTAAAATTTGGTGAAGAGTCCTAAAATTAAATTTAAAACCTGGATTGAAAATGAGAATTAATCTTTGTGATAAGTTACAGAATTCACTTATTCCAGATGTTCTTTAAATGTGTATCTTGTTCAAAAGTCAACTTGTACAGTCCCTGCAGTTGGGGAATGTCCTGTGTAGCTTTGGTTTCAGCCAAAGGTAAACCAGGGCTAAAATTGCACGGCTGCTACACAATTCCTTTCTGCTGAAGCATTCTACTTACCTTTCTTGCAATAGTAGTAATAGAAGGGCATGGACAGTGAATCACAGAATCTCATGGATCTGCACACATTTTTTAGTTTTGACTTTTTGGATTATTTTTGCTCCTCAGCCAGAGCAGCAAAGTCATTCATCTTGGTGTGGACACAAGAAAGGGTTGAGGTTGTGTGGCTGAGACACTGCATCTTCTGTCAATCAGTGCAGTGTTGCATGGTTCCAACAGAGTAGTGAAATTTTAGTATTTCAGTATTTCACTGTTGACGATGTTGTTGAAACTTGCTTTTGCATATGATCTTAATATATTAATCTAGATATATAAAAATTTAGTCTAGTTTCTGTGTTAGGAAACTTTTTAGAAAAGCTTCCTGATTCTGAATAGTTCTTTGCCTGCCTTCCTTGCTTTTTCTCCTTTATGAAGACAATCTGAACAATTTTTTGCAGTTTTGTTGCATCAGCTTCTTTTCTGTATCTGGTCACTATTTCCAAAAAGCAGAGAACTTCAATAAGTTGATATATATATATATTTTTTTTTTTTTGATACAGAAAAATTCATAAGAATGCTTTCTATTGGCTGACAAGGCCTATGAAATTAAAGTAAAAAAGAAGTTCTTAATTTTATATATAGACACAGTATAGCTGCATGAAAGCTGTCCTATTTTGTGCTGATTACAGTGTCTTTTTGAAGGGTTGTATTCAAGTAAAAGTAACATAAAAAGATAGCATCAAAACTGTGGTTGCTTTCAAAACATTTTCTGCATCCTGAATTCATTATTTTGCTTATATTCCTGTTTATTTTGTTTTGCTTCCTATACTCCTTTAGAGATTTATTGTATTGTGCCTTCTCTGAATGTTACCTTCTGTAAAATGCGTTGTGTAACTTGTTTGTCCCTCGGCTTCCTTATGGATGTCCTGTGGTTGTTTATGCCTGTGGATTGCCATCCTTTCTCATTAATTCTGTGAATGGTACTGCATTTAATATTCTCATGCTTTATCTTATGATGAAGAGATTTGATGATAGTGAGTTATTGGACTATTCCTTATTAAAAATGGTTTTAAATGATAGCGACACTGAAACTGGAAGTAAGCGCAGTTAGCAGTATTTCTGAAATGTGTGTGGAGGGGTTGTTCAGAACGGGCCTGCATCAGCTGTGGGAAGCAAGGTGTAGTGAGGAGAAAACAGCTTGAAGGTGTCCTTAAGGGAAGGAGTCCTTTTGTAGGGGCCCTGTGTGACTGGGACTAGGAGCTGTAACAATGTTGTGGCATAACATTGAATGTGTATCTTCCTCCTTTCCTGTTTGTGCTTAAAAAAAAAGTTACCTGCCTATTCAGTAGAGTTGTTTTAGGACCTAAGCATGCTCATTTGGAAAGATAGAACAGCAGACTATCTCTGAATTTGTGTTGGTTTCTCTATCCCTTCATTCCAAGTGGGTGGTTATCAGAAAATCTTGCAATCCTGTGTCTGGTAGAGATAAGACTAAAAAGCAGGAGTGCTGGGAAACAGTTTAAGTCACTTACGTGAAATTTAGCTTCAGATTCTGCTTTAGAAAAAATGGCCATATGCTGAAAAATGTCAACACATGTTCATAGAAATGAGTAATTATGAAGTGGAACTTGACTTAGTCTCCCTTAGTACTCATTCATTTAAAAAACATAAAATTACTTTTCCTAAAGTAAATTGCTGAAGTTTGTTTGTCCAGCTCCTTAGACAGTCAAACCTTGTGGTTGATACTGAATAGTGAAATAGAAATCGTTTGATTTCTAACTGAATATATTAAAAAAACCCAAAAAACAACAATTTTCCAGAGTATGGACATAAGTGTTACTGTGAAGATGGTGCAGATGCTCAGAACTGGGTTATTGAATATGATGTATTCTTTCTTCTCCAGTTTAAAAAAAAGGCAATGAAATGGGCTCAGTCATTGATGTTGAATTCACTGTTGCATTAGGAATTCAGTTTTGTCACTCAGTTTAGGAGGATCCAGGGATTTCTTTTGTAATGGGGCTAAAGAGGGTTATCTGGCTTCTGTGTTGGTGTGGAAGGATGCCAGTAGATTCCCCCCCCTAAATTACTCATAAGACAGCTTGCTCTCAAAGGTGCAGCCTGTTCTGGAACCAGAGGCAGGAGGTTTGTGTAGTACCTAACTCATAACTGAGTGTTTGCATTTTCTACAGGTACTGTGAGACTCTGCCGTGAATAGATAAGGAGCAGTGGGGAGTGACATAAGGATTGGATGCTCTGAGATGTCCATGTTCATAAAGATTTCCTATTTCCTTGGGTTTCTTATCGCTTCTGTTTTAACTGTGTTTTGATTCATTATAAAAGGTATTCCTTTTGTCTTCAGCTGCTATATAGTAATGGCTTGGAATACAGTGTAATGAATGCTGTAAATTTTATTATGTGTTTTTTAAAGTTTTATTTGTTTGTTCACCTTCTTTGTCAGGTCAGCATAAAGAATAAGGTGTTGCCTTTTCATTTTAGGTTTAATATCTGGTAAATTACTTTTGGGCTTGTGGGTGTTTTAAATTATAAGACACGATAGAGCAGTAAAAAGGGGAGTTTGTCTATAAAAAGCCTTATGAGAGACTACTTTCTGCCTGTCTTCAGGGAACTTTATGAAGGTGGAAGGATGATAAGTGGTTCAAAGTGTTGGTTGGATACTTTCATTAGCATTACAATTCTTTGTGCAGGTGAGAGAAATGTCTATACCGGTTGGTTCATTCCAAGGCAATATGACTAACCAAATTCTCATAAAAACATTGTATTGAGACAGACCAAAGGCACATTTGAAAAAGGGCCTGTGCTTATCCCACCACCCCACAGCTCCCCCTCCCATCTTCCCTGTATCAGCTGCAGGGATTGTGTGAGTGCTGTCTGAGGCTGGCTTGGCTCTTGTCCCAGCCTGCCCTTAAAAGTGAGACCGAGCTTACTAAGGGCAAATCCTTGCCTGAAAGCAAGTGGTTTGGGATATTAATATCTCCAGCTACATTGACTTTGTACAAAGAAGTTTGTCTGGGGCTTGGATTTGCACAGTGAGGTTTGCTTAGTTTTTTTCCTTTCTTTTCAGCCCTAAGTAGGTTCTTTTTCAAATGCCTGCTCTTTAGCACCCAACGTGGCAACCAAGGTCGCTTTGTTCTATGCAGATCTGACAATAGTGTGTCTAAGGAAGAAGGCAAAGTGTTTTGTTTTCAAAATACAGCCTTTGTCTCCTACTGTTTTCCCATGCCAGGAGATGGATTTTGATGTTCCTAGTTACTAATTTTATGTCGTGTTTATTGATTAGAATGGTTCATATAATGGTCAGAAGTGACATTTAAAGGTCTCAACTATTAGTCAGAATATTGCTGAAATGGAGCTTGTTAGAGGTATGTTTTCATTGTGTATGCCTTTAAGGAAAGGAAGGGGCTGAAATCTTAATATTCTCTTCAAATGAAGCTCCTGTGCTTTCTGGCATGGTTAGTTTCTGCACTGCTTAATGTGTTTTCCTGGGGTGAAGAGCTTGTTTTAGTAGCACTGTTGTAAGGTGTAGTTAGAATGCTTTGTGTGTAACATGCTTCAGTTGTGATACAAAGGAAACCTTCATTTGAACAATTCATTTGAACAACAGTTTTTCTGCAGTTAGATTGGTCTGGTAAATAGTTTTAAAATGTATGTTTAAATGTATATAGTAAACGTTTTGAGAACTCTCAGAGGGAGACCCAAAGGACACCCGGGTGGGTGCTGGGCAGTATAGCAGTGATGACAGTGTAGATACACAGGTTCTGCTTGAGACATAGCATTGTCTTGGATCAGGTCCCTGTCTGCAAGTCTTGTTTGGAGAGATGGAAATTACTATTTCTTTTATAAGGCCTAACTAGATGTTTGAGAAAAGCTTTGAGAAGCTTTTGATTAATGACTGTATGTAATGTGATTATATCACACAAAATAATAGAAGGTAGGAGGAGAAAGAACAAAGCCTTAAATTTTCACAATGCTTCAGAAACTACATTGCCAACCTTTTTGATATGCTGTCTTTACATTTAAATACAATTTTTCTGCCATTTTTTCCTTAGTCTTTACCTCTTCTAGATCAATAACAAAACGTGAGACAAGCAAGTCTCTTTTTAAAACAGGAGGAAGAAAAAGTTTAAGGTATGTAGTTTGGGCTAGTTGTGTTGTTTTGTTGGTTTTAAAAAAAGAATTTGAACTGTATTTTCTGTATTTTGTTTTTACCAAATTTGCAGTTGGGTCTATCATCTCAATCCATGAAAAAATACTGCCTTTTTCTTCCTCTCGCCCCCACCTTTCCTCTTTTTAAAGACACCAGTAGCTGGTGAAATTGTTTGCAGGCTTTTCAGTATTGGTTACTTAACTTCATAACACTGTACAGCAGTACTCTGCCCTTCTAAGTCTAAAACTGTGGGGGTTTTAGCCTTAGACACCTGTATATCCTCCTTCATCCCCATTTTTTTCTGGCCTTCCTATTATCCCAGTGACCTTGGCTGGAGGTTTTTTTAGTTGCTTTTGCATTCAACATGCACCCAGCTCTTTTTGGAACAGAAAAGTAATTTCTGAGTGGTTAACCTGAGGAGGTGTTTCTGGCAGCTGTGGATGACAGATTTGGAATTTGGTTGGAAATTTGTTGGAGGTGGTAGAAAGACTTGCTTAGGAGGACCAAGGATAGAAGCTGGTCAGAGAAAAGCAGCAGACCTGGAAATGTCTGCTCAGCCATCCATTGCATCCTACAGGGTGGTGCAGTTGATTTAAGTGGGCCATCCCAAATAAGAGCCGTAGGTGAAATTCTTCCAGAAATCTGGTTTCTAACTTTCTGTATTAAAAAGAAAATAAAAAAGAAGGAATCCAGTAGGTGCAAATAACATGCTAGAGGCATAAGCTAGTGGGGGAAGGTAGAAACCTGTCTACCAAGGCTCTGACCATAGAGTCCTTATCTTGTCAAGAGTTGTGTCAGAGGAACATTCCTTTATCCTTTGTAGGTAGCAAGCATTTAGTCTGATGCTGGCAGTTTTTGTCAATAGTAATGTTGGAATATAATGAGGAATAGTAATGATGGAGAACCATAATTTTTATGGGAAAAAAATAGTGTTAAAAACTTGTGAGAAAAAGATGACTTTGCTCTTCATAGGTGTTATTAGTACAAACTAATATATACTGGAGAAATGAAGCAACAAGTATATGAATCTCTTGGAAAAAAGAGAACCCCCCCAAAACCAAGGCCTTCAGCTTCTTCCTTAGCATATTATAATTGTCTGAGTAAAATGCATTTTGGTTTGGTTATAAAATGTTCAACTCTATTACAGTAGCGCAGGTTTGTAGAGTTTCTCTAAAGGGTGTTTGGGTGAAGGTTGAAATCCTGTAATCTAAGCATGAATTGCAGGTGAAGTAGAGGCCAATAGGCAGATATAGATTGTATTTTGGTGATGTGATATAATTAAGAAAAATCTAAATTGCAGTGTTGACTTATGTATATGAAAATGTTTCATTGGCAATTTTTTTCTGTGCTCTTTCTTCAGAGCACTTAAACTTGTTAAAAAAAACATTTAGCATTAAAGAGACACCATTTACCTGGAAGCGATACCATTATGCTTTTTCCCCCAGAGACTCCATATTTAATGTGTATGGAAGTATTTTTGCGGGCCTTTATAGTGTATGAAAGACACCTTTCCACTTGTTTGGAATGTATAAGTTGCAATACATAGAATGTGCAATCAACTTTTCTCTTACCAAGGGGAAGAAAAATGGTGAAACAAGAATTTTCAAGTACTGGCAAAAAATTAAACAGAAAATACATCAGAAAGGAGAGTATGAGGAAAGCAGAGGTAAATGGGGCTGTAAAGGTATGGCTTGGACTGTTGTAAAGCAAGCTTTGTTTGGAATGTCTGTCTATCAGGTTGTGGCAAAAGGGCAACAGCAGGGTTATTTTTCTCTTTCATGAACTTCAAACCTTCCTTAAAACCTGTCCATTGTATTAGAAATGAAGTGCCAAGACCTGCTTTTTCTTTTGTGTTATTGCCTGCCTGGTTAAAGGGTGAGGAAAGTGTATTTCTTTCAGTTGGAGGCAAAATTCAAGGGTAGATTCACATTTTGATCTATTTAAAATTTATTCTTTGCTGCAGTAGGACATAGGACCAGTTTCTCTTGAAATGATCAGCATATTCATCTGTGATGGACACAGTCTATTCCTGCTGGAATTGAAATGCAGAGATTGCTTTGCTGTGAAGATGTGTAGCCTGTTATAGTAAGAAAATCTTGTTTAGTGGCAGGACAATGTGTACAGGACGATAATTACAGAAAACAAAAGGTATATTAATTCTTGATGAAAGATCTGGCTGATTGTGTTAGAATTGTTTAATACAGAGACCAACAGCAATTACCAACTTATATTTCCAGTCGCTGTACAGCTGTTAGTGCCAAAGTTCAGAGACTGGTGGCCAAGACACAATTGGAATTTTGTCACTTAGTTTCATTGGATTAGCTTTTTGCCCTTTTCCTGACATTGCTAGTTTTTAAATTGTAACAGGAATAAATTATGTGAAATGAAAATATTTCAGCAGCCTGTTCATTCACATTGTAGTCCTTGGCTTTCTTGCTCCATGTTTTTTTCCTTTTTTGGGAAACAAACAAAGGAAAAATTCATATAAGCTTGGTTTAGTTAGCCAACAGAGATGCAGTGCTGTAATTTCAGTGTTGAGTTTTGTCAACTAATATATTCAAGATTTCATAAGTCTAACTGATGTTCTCATACCAAAGTGATTTTGTACCACACAAACTGCTGAATTGCAGTTATTTTTGGATGGGCAAGTCCAGGTAAGGCAGAAGTAAGACAAAGGTCAGAAAATACAGTATCATATGAAAACTATTCAGTCTTAGCAACTCAACAGTAAAATCTGTTTGGGAATATTTGCACCTTTTCCCCTTCATGAAGTTCAACATAACCAACATATTTGACATAAACGGTAGCAAAAAAGAATTCTGTGTTTTAGATAAAAAACCATAAACTTCAGTTTGGGCAGTTGTGGTCAATGCTATACAGCCAAGGCACAAAAGCAATGAGATGCAGCAGATGGTTTAACACTTCTCGTGTAATGATGAGACATCATCAGATTTCAAATGGAATTGTTTATACTGAGAGATGTGCTTCCTTGTAAACTTGAGTTGTTTCATAGGCCAAAATTCATGTCTACCAAAATCTGCCAGATGGGCTTTGAAAAAAATGAAATATTTGTTACATGTTAATAGGGAAAGTTTAGATCATCATCATGAGCAACATGGTTAGTATTGATATAATTTTAATATGTCAGTTTTCCTCTTCACTGTTGAAAAACTTTCTTGGGGCCCATTTGGAAAATCTGTTACTTCTTTTCATTTGGTCTAGTATTCTTTTGCTGTGTTTTGAAATGAAAATTTATTAATTTTATTGTCTTTAAAATTCATGCCTCTTTTTTTTAAACCCCACCTAGTGACCTGCCACTCCTATCAGAACAAAAGCCTGAGACTCAGAGTTTGGAAAACATTGTGTTTGTGACCCCTGAAAATAACTCAAAATTTCTCTTTTTAAAGAGGACTTAAAAAAAAAAAAGTCTGAAATTTAGGCTTGTACAGCATTCTGCTCTGCGAACCATTGCTGCTGGCTTGTTGCTAAATTCTTTTTTGAAACCTGCATGTGTAAGCATTGTATATGTTTGTTCCCTTTTCCTGTATGTGTTACATGCTTTTTGGAGTCTGTCAGGTTTACTTGTTAGGTGATATCCGACAAGCCAGTATTAATCCATTTTCTAGCAAACTCCATGATGAGGGAATTAGAAAACCCTGCCATGACTACTGCTCCTGTATGTCATCTTTCTCATGATGTTAGTCTGTGTCTGGCTTGACTCTGTGCAGGTCAGCAGAGACTGGTACAAAGATAACCCAAAAAGATGGGGTGGAGAGGAAATAAGTTGTCTGTCAGGTTATGGCTTGTGGTGATAGCAAACTGTTGGGCAATGTGGCTATGATTAATCTGACTTCATCTGTTTGGGGGCAGGTGTGTGTATTTAACTGATGATATTACATTCGGCTTGTTTTGTTAAATGTCTTCAAGAATTGGTGGTAGAAAGGAGTGCTGAAGCATTGAGAGGAGGGAATTACAGCTCTGACATAACAGGTGCATGAAAACTCAGGGATCTGGTGTTACCTTTATTTTTTTGTTACGTTTAACAACTGTCTAGATATTGCTAGATCTTGCTAATATATATAAATATATATATCAAAATTATGCAATAACTTTAAGGAATGCCACCTACCTTCATGGTACTGGGGCCAGCGGAGTATTTTGCTTAACTGAGGTGCAGCAATGCAGTCATTAAACTCTCTCACCAGAATATTCAGTGCTTATCACTTGGCCAAATGACTGCCAGATGGGTGTGATTTTTGTGTGTCTTGTTTGCAGGCAGCAGTGCCTTAGAGAGGGGCCAGTGTCTGAGATGGCAACAGGTAGGGGGAAGTCTTTGTAGAGACAAAATAAAAATATTTGATAGTTTAAAGGATGACTTTTTTGAAGTGTAGGTTAATCTCTTATTCTCCCAAACTGAAACCTCTCTTTCTCTAGTTAAATGGAATTAGCCATCAGTGTTTGAGAATAAGCTCAAAACATGGAAATTTTATATAGTTATTTTAAAATGTTTTCTGATGCTTATGTTAAACTGTTGAAGTACATAGTCTTTTCAGGTTTCTTTTAATTTAAGTTGCTTAAAAATGAATTCTCCATTCTGTCAGAGTTTGTGTGTAAACAGTATCAGTGTGTAGTAAAAAGCTTGAAAGATAAATAGGGCAGCTGCTACTTATAGTAGAAGGAAGAAAATGTGCTTCATAACTCTTGTGTGCATGTAAAAATTGGTTCACTGGGATTTTTCACTAATTAATCTTATAAAATAATTTGGCCCTTGGGATAATTTTAGGAGGTTGTAAATACTCAAGAGTATTGGAATTTATAAAGTGGATGTTTCTTGTGTTTGCAGAACTAATTCATTACATATTCTTCTGGCAGCTAATTTTTCACATCAGAAATTGTGGTCATAATCAATATTTTGCCTTTCACAGGTATTCTGCTGGACCCTTTTTGGGGGAAACTCCCTCACACTTCAGTTGGAATAATAGAGTCAAATTGAGGGAGTTTTGCTGAGGGATAGTATGCCAGTGTTGGGAAGGAATTTTTTTTTTTTTTGTCTTTCTGAGAAAAAACCACAGCTTTGTTAATTGGCTGCATGATGAAAGAATCCCTCTTGTTTCTTGGAAAAAAAAATGTTCAGTTTTTGAATATTAGGACAGAGTTTGATTAGAAGATATGTTGTAACTGATTAAAGGTGAGATATTTGCATATAAAAAACCCCTTTAACAACATCTGTTTTGCTAGGGAGTTTGTTTACAAGGAGCCTGTGCCACTCCAGTGCGAGGCTTCCCAACAACAAAGCAGAAATCATCTGATTTTTTTTCCTGTATTTTTTGTTCCTCTTCTTTTTCAAACTTCATATCTAGAAGTAGGCGCTGTCACTTCTGAGGGCTGTTGGATGTGTTGCAGTCCTGATGCATTTTTCCTGGGGAGGCGTTAACTTTGAAGGAATTCATCTTCAGGTGGCACAACGAGTTGCATGGCATTTGGTCTCATGGTGGCCCTGGGCTGAGCTGCCTGCCTCCCTGCCCGTTCTCAGTTAATGTTAGAGTGGAGTCTGGAGACATTAAGGACGTGAATGTTCTCTCTGAATGCTAGCAGCAGTATTTATTGGCATTTTTCCAGGACCCATCCTCAAATGCGAAGTGAGGTAAATTACTGCTTTGGGTATGGAAATGGGGCTGTGAGTTGGAGCTGCAATGATGCTTAACAGCCAGGGCAGAGGATGGCACTGTCCTGCAGCGTGGTCCATTTGGGCAGTGCTGCTTGAGGACTGTCGGGTCACAGTGTGCTGAGGTAAGTTAGTTATCCCGTACCTTGAGTTAGCCCCAGGTGTCCTCCTTGCTAGCACCACTCCTGGTGTCATTCCAGAGTTGGTTTAGTTTGGGTTTTACCATTGCTAGGCAAGGATGCCTGCAGTATTTGGCTTAAGACTGGTAAAAAGCACTTCTGAACGTGATTGGACTGGAGGGGGCTTAAAAGCCTGAGGCTGTGAGTTCAGTCATTTGTAGCAGATTTCCTCTGCTAGTAGGTGAGGTATTTTTAAAGTTGCTTCCAGAAATTGCTTTTGCCTGCCTGTGTTTCTGTGCCTGAGTCTTTTCTGGATCAGGTGTGTGTTACTAGGGAGACGATAAATTCCTGGGTTCTGACTGCAAGATATTAAACCAACTGAAACATGGAGATTTGCGTACTGCATAATTAAAGAATTCGTGCAGATCAGATAGAAACAAGCAGTGCAAACAGGGATTGCACAATAGAAGATGAACTTGTACGTCCTTAACTAGATGGCATCTTTCCCTCTGGCAGAGACAGCACAGTTTCAATATTAATTGCCCAATGCTTGCAGTATGACAAGTAGTTTAGGTAATTATCTCAGGAACTGACTTCGTTTTTGCTATACCTATTGCAAAGCAAGTCCTATTTTTATTTAATTTGCTATGCACTGTGTTAATAGGAGTATTTAATAGTGTTTAATTCTTACTGTGTTGTGCATTAAAATCATGATCGCAAGGAATTTTCACGTCCTTTGGGGAATGTTTTGATACTCTTATTCCAGAATTCTAAGTACTATGTTTCACAAAAAAACCCTGAATAATTTTATGCTACAGTCTATTTCATGTAGCTGTTGTTCCTGAGCATGGTGTTCACTTTACTTAATTGCTCTGTGACTCTTCAGACATAACCTTTGTACACCTTGCAGAAATCTGTATGGTATGGGGTGTCAGAGCCTTAATTTACCACGTGACTGGCTGAAGACAGACTGCATTCTGACAGCCAGGCAGCTAACTTGTTACATGAGAATTTGTAGCTCACCAGCAGAGAGAATTGTGATGTGCTGTATTTGTTCATACACACATCCTTCTCCTGGTGTTTGCCAGTGTGACTGCATAATGCACTTCTTGTATTTCATTGACACATTGAGGGGTAGTTGGGCACGTCATTGCCGGTGGGTGGATTTGAGTAATAGCCAAGCCTCTCTCGGGGCTGGACCTGCAAGCTAAGCTGTGCAAAGATGAAAGCAAATCTTTCCCCTTGTTGCAGTTGACACCTGAAAGAAATAAGATTAACTAGCTCTTCTACGCCCTTTTGTGGATTTTTAGAAATAGAATTCAGAAAGGAAATCCTTCATTTAACCAAAAGCCCCATAAAAATAATCTTTTCAAGTAGCATGTCGTCCTTCCTCTTTCTGTTCTGTACTTTAATGGTCAAGGTGAAGGTAGAAATGCCAGGTGGAATGGCAATTTAATGTATTTCACTAATACCCGTGGGAACAAGGTTTATATAGTAAAAATAGCTTTGTCAAATAAGAGTCCTTAGTTTTACTAACGTATTTAAGATTTGAAAATAACAGTATATATATTTCAAAGGTGAACCAGTGGTGTTAATTTGGTGCTTGAAGAAGTGATTTGAAACTTTAAAACATAATATAAAACTTTTTTCTCATGAGCCTTTAGCACAAGACCCTTTAAAATACAAACATACCCTATGTTCAGGTCATAAATGGCTATGGAATGGAAAGGAGGAGAGGTAATAATTGATGCATAAAATAGAAGGAGAAATTCTGTGCTGCTCCTGATGGCTAAAAGCATCTACTTTGAGTTTTGTTTAGGATGGCTGTGCCATTCTCTGGGTATATAGGAGGACACCTAGTCGAGCATTTCGTATTTCTAGTGTCTCTTCACAACAGGTAGCCTTATAAAGGTAAGCTAAATGTCTTTGGAATCACACAGGGGGGAACACTTCCTTTCCTGTTTTCAAAATCTCCCATGTACCTTTCCACTTCTGAAATTTGAATTACTTCTAAATCTTTGATGTCTGTCCTGTCTGTCTTCTGGTCTTCTATTCCAGCTTGGAGAAAGAGCATGATAGTTGTGCTCCTAGGATCCTCAGAATGGATACTCTTCAAAAATCTCACATGGTTTTGCTTTTTGTTGTTTTTAGAAAGCAAAATGCTTCTGCCTAGTGGCACAGCCCTCTCTGGCTGTGTTTCCTGTCCTAAAAAAGCTTTGATTCTGGGGAGGGAAGGATATTTAGATTTTTCTTTATTCTGGAAGATATATATACACACACTTACATACACGTATACTTTATTATGACACACGCACATATCTCTGTATCTCAGAAGTAAAAGAAAAAGCAACATAAATTAGAGATCTTTCCATAAAAATATGCTTCTGCCTTCCTGGAGATGAGTTATGCTACTACAGGTTTTATTAATGCAGTGATTGCTTAAAAGGCTAAGTCTTTCTTGGTTTATAAGCAGAATGGAAGGGACATTGAAGATCATTTAGCTCCAACCCCCCTGTACTTGATTTTAAGTGCAAAATGCAATATAATTATAGTCTTTGTGTAACACTGCATGGTCCTTTTTAGTAATACTAAAGTTTTACTGAGTTTTTAATTGCTTGGAGAAAACTTAGACAAGCTGGAATAGGCACTTTCTTCTTGGTACTAGCAGTAGGGGAAAAAAAACTGGTCAGCTCTCTCATTCAGCTGCAAGACTTGTTTGAGAGCAGCCACATCGATCTAAGAGGAAGTGCAAATACTGTTAAAACATCTTTATCTTCTGTTCCTGTGAATTTGCAGTTTGAATGCAATTTTGTATGGCTTAGAACTGAAGAGCATGGTCATAGTAAATGTGACACATCAAGGCAAAGCGAATTTTATTCACAGTTACATCCTGAAATAGTACTGTGATTTGGCACTGGAGTAAGGTACCATTTGACATAAAGCTTTACTGCAGAAGTCATCTTTCCAGAATTGTTTTGGTCTTGTTCTGTTTTGCGTGTTGCAGAATGTATGCTTCATTGGTAATGAAGAATTATAATACAGTGAATGTGGAGAAAATTAATTAGGAGTGGTTGCTTTTCTAATGAGTTCTGATAGAAATCAGATGACTCCAGCCTGAAAGTAAGAAGTCTAGATTTTCTTTTTTGTCTCTTCAGATCTTGATCAGCACATTATATTAATTAAATTGTTTCTAATGTTGGTCTTGCTTTTTGGATGTACACTGGTGTTGTTTAATGAAGAAAGTATCTGTTAGTAAATGCAGAAATTTTAAGCTAGGAAAATCTATTGATGTAGCAAAACTTACAACTAATGATTGTAGCAATAAACTTAAAGACAGTTTTGGTCTAATTTGTATTTTTCCAAGTGTCGATAGAAGAAAATCAAGTGGGTTAAGTGTAATTGTTTGCTCATAATCTGGCTAGTATAAAGAAAGATTTAGCTTGTTGAAAATATATTTCTATCATGTGGAGATTTGAAATTAAGTACGTTTAAGATGTTAAAAGGATCATGATTTGAAAGGCCCAGTAATAGTCATGTAGTCAAGTGCTATGCTGAAGTTAATCTGGGTTGCTCAGGACCTTTTTCCAAGTAAGTACTGACTGTTTCCAGGGTTGAAGTTTCTATGGACCCTCTAGGCAGCTTGTAGCTGTGTGTTCCATGTTAGTGTCCAGTCCAGACAGCAAGTTGCTCTGTATTCATTATGGCATTTTGGTTCTTATGAGTAATGAAGACTTCTGGATTCTTGGGGTCTGTGAGAACTGAATAGTTCTAGACCTCCTGTAGCATTGCTTTTTTGGATTCAGGTTTGGAAGACCTTTGGATCCGTGGGAGTTGTGGAGAAGGTAGCTGGGACTGAACTTCAAAGTTGATTGGTTTGCTCAGTGCTGGGAATGAAATCACACCAGATCCTTTTATATACAAAACAGTGCACAGATGGAAAGACATGATGGAGAACTAATTAATTGACTTTCGATTGACTGTGGAATGACTTGTCAGGATTAAGGATTCCATGTGCTCCAGCACTCTTCCCACTTCACTTGAAACACTCATTTTATTCTTTGTGATCTCATGTTCTCCTTACTTTTGGTAAGACAAAATGTATATGTTATTTATTATGAAAATATTTATTAGTTATTATGGTATATGAAAATGCAGTCTATATGGTTTGGTTTTGTTTTTTTTTTGCAGTTGCCCAACTTACTAGTCCTCTTTCCCCTTTTACTTTGTTACTTAACATCTGACCACATCTAGAAACTTTGCTGGATGCTTGTGTCTCTTCTAATGAACAGTGATGGAGAAGCCAAAGTAAGACTGCTTATGTCAAAAAGCCTATGACTAATTATTCATTTAATCTTTCCTCAACTTTGATCTAAGCATACTTGTCTGGAAGAGTCACTGTCCTAATACCATGTTACTCCTTGGGTGACTGCTCCCAGTATTAATTTAGTAGTTGCAGGAAGGCAGGAATTCCTACTATTTAAAGAAGTAAAAAAGAGAAAAATCTATTTGTCTTGATTTAGTAGTAGTATGCTTCTCTTTACAAAACAAAAGGGGCCCTTGAGCAATATTAAGTTGCTAAGTTTGTGTTCTGGGTTGGTGGTCAGAGCATATTGAACACTGCTGGAGACTATGCATGTGGAAAAGCGAAGCATTCCAGCTGTGAACTCCCAGTAATTGGCTTCCTTCTTGTGTCCCAGTGAAGTGCTCTGTTGAGACTACTTTTAGTAGGTCATGCTTCTTTCTTTGGGTTGTACTTTGCTGAGGAATGACTAGACTGGTGGATGTTCCACCCAGCAGGGGTTGTCTGTTGGTTAGAAGTAAAGGACTCATAGTAAATTATAGAACCATTCTACTGTTTGTCATGCATCCAGTGCTTTGATTTTTATAATGCTCAGGTTGAAAATTACCCCAAACACAGTGCTGCTACTCTTAACCTTAGCCTAATGCTGAAAGTTGCATCTGATTCTTCATGTTTGGTGCTCTTGTGTGTAAACTGGGCCCTTGCAACAGAGGAAAATAGTAAAGGCTTTGTATCCATTGCAACAGAGAATAGTAAAGGCTTTCTAGGTTGCAGAGCTGTATAAGTGTGACCGTGTCAATGTTAACAGCCAAGAGAAAGGAAATTGTTGAGCTGAGGAACAATATTTAATTTGGCAGTAAATTTAATGTTAGTAGTTCTAGGGAGTTATTAACTAATACTGTGGGGAAAAATTGTAGTCCAGGAAACATGTGGGGCTCTGAAACTTTGAAACTTGAATCATGAGAGAGAGCACATCTCCTGTGTGACCAGATGTGGGTGACCAAGCCTGGATTCAGGCCTGGAGTACAAGGTGAAAGTGTCTATAACCAAAAAGCTTTAACATATCTTTACCTCATTTCTAGAGCTCGTTATTTACAAGTGACGGTGGGAAAGCTCTTCAACTTGGTATTGCAAAGTTTTTGTAGTCCACTTAGTCGGCACTGCATTTCCATCTATTTGTGTCGTTTTGGAAGCTGGAGTTGTAGATAGTAAATTTAAGGAAGTTTTTCGAGTAATTAAATCTTTAATCATTAATTATTGATCATTTAGTAGGTAAAACTATCAGTGTGATACTATATTTTTTTTTCATAAAAACACGATGTCTGAGATTTAAAATAGTCCTCAGTTTGATTTTTATCCCCATGCCCCCCCTTGTATGAGTGGTTTTGTCACTTTCAAAATGTGGCAGTTCTCAAAACTGTCAATTCTTCCCTCTTTTCAATGAGTTTCTTATTGTGAAGATTTCTTGAAGACCAAACCACAGAAACTCTGTCCCTTTTCTTTAGTATCTCCAAACCCTGCTTGTCTTTATACATTAAAGTAGCTGATTGTAGATCTTTTTCTAAAAGAGCTCTGTAATTTCTAAGAATTTTGTCATTCTTTTCAGTGAATGCTGTTATTGTTTCCTCTGCAGTCTGTGTGTGCATTTTTTTCTCCAGGGGTGTGCTCTCTCTTACTGATTGTTACAAGGGATTAAACAATGCAACAGCACAGGCAGGAGTAAGTTTACTTACTGCTCTGTAAGGTCCCTTCAGAGGGATGCAGAAATACCCAGAGGAGAAGGAAATCTACAATAATATAGCAGAATGGTCATAGGGCTGTGACTGTGAGCAAAATAAGGTCACGCATAGGTTACTCTTAAGTGAAGAAAAACATGGCTTCTGAGAATTGGGGGCAAACCCATGAGTGATACAGGAGCTAAAATCATCATATGTATGATAACATGGAAAGAATATGAAGTTGAAGGCTTCACACTACTTAGCATTAACTTGTCTGCTTTTTGTGTTATCATAATTCAAATAATTTGGCTTATTTTCAGTCCTTGTGTTTTTGTACTTTGATCACTAGAATTCTCATATATATATATATATATATATATATATAGTGATTTATGTATGTTGATATAAAGGATGTTAGAAGGACCACAGCAATTATCTTTTAATATGTATTTAAGTCTTCATTCTGAGAGATTCTTTTTAAAGAGAGAGTGAAATACAAGAACTTGATATTTAGGCCTGGGTTTATTTTTGGTTCAAGATATATTTATTCATCTCTTTGACTTGTTTGCTTTTTTCTCATGGACAGGAAGGGAGTTTGGAATGCACAATATCTCAAGGAATGTGATGATTTCAGTGACTCAATTGTTTACTCTGAAACATTCTAAATAGGTTCCATGCTAAGTGGATGGAGTATGAGTTCATTGAAATACTGATTATTTGAAAACCAAGGTCTGAAAATACAAAACCAATATTAGATCTGTGTCTTGCATGTTCCACTTCTGGAGTGTACTGGAAGGAATTTCTTCTGATGCATTTATTAGGAGCACTCAGGGACCATATCCTACAGCTCTGTCTTGCTACAAAATCTTCTAAGAGTCACGTGAGAAAAATGAATATTGCAGTCTCTATTTCTTCATTTCTGTCCAACTGCAACAATTTTGTTCATGAATTTGAACTGCAACCATCGGGAGTGCCAGGTCTGATTGATGTGATGGACACACCCAGGGTGTATGCTGAGGGAGTATCTGGGGTTTGTAACTCCTACTCATGATGTTTCATTAGTTTATCTTAGAATAGAAGAATTATCTCCCAGCTCATCTGTTTGTACTCTTAGCTGCCTTGATCACAGGACTGAAAAGGAAACTGTAGTTATCTTCTACGAATGGAAAGTCTGGAATCAATTAGCAGGATAAAATATCCCAGAACAGAAAAGAAGCCCAAACTTCAGAATATTAACTATGGTGACATTTAGCAGAATCTTGTTTATGCAGGGCTGGGTGTAGTTGCCAGCTGGGAGGGAAGTGGGAGAGGTGCAGTTGTGCATATGAGAGCCACGGCAAATAGCTGCCCTGGTGATCCCAGTGAGACTGTGTTAGCCACACTGGCAGACCAATACTTGTCTCTGAATATACACCTCTGATCAGTAGCAGTTTGGCCTCACTGAAAATGGGCTGTTTATTGATAAATTTCATCTTACATGAGAAGCATGGAAAAGTTGTTTTCACACAAGAAAGATCAGTGCTCTTTTGGACTGGTATAGCTAAGCATTTCTAAGGTCAGCCAGGAGAGATTTGGATGGCAAAGGGGTGGTTAACAGTTATAAAAGAGCTCTATTTTGTTGGCAAAACAAGTTAGAAGGATTTAACCTCTCATGGAAAACCCACCATAAGCTGTTTTTTACAGGGTGAGGTGATGTTTTCCCTGGACTGCACTGTAAATTTTTCATTTCCAATTTGTTTACTTTTGCCAAAACCTTATGCTTATGAGGGGAAAACAAAACAATATGCCTGAGATGTGGGTTTTTTGAATTAAGATTGGGACAGGGTTTTCCATTAATGTTTTAAATGAAGTAGCTGAAACCAGTGTATTTCTCATTTCAGCATTTCTCATTTGGAAAAATTGAAAGCAGATTTGAAAATACACCTTCAAGTCAAAAGAGACTTTGCCTTCTTGCTGTAGGTTTAACAAAGCAGCATAAAAATTTGAAAAGGTAGGTTTTATGCTCAAAGTGTCTTCCTACAGATAATGTTTTCCAATAGGGCCACATTTTGAATTGTGCTACACAACATAGATTTCTGTAGACACCTTGTGCAATCTCTGCCTGCTTACAGAATTGGGACATCCTGGGAGTATTTTTTATATGTTATACAGAGCCCATTAGTACTGAGGGAATGGGTGATATGTATTCCATCATGTTTGTAATGCATGGAATGTAGAAAAGACATCGCAGTGCAGTTGTAGATAAGTGCCTTTCTTTTATTCCTTGCACACCTGTTGATGCATCCCTGTTTACCTGAAATAGTTAATTTTGTGAATGCCACTTTCTTTGTCTTGCAAACATGCTTTTGGCTGCCTCTCTGGTACCACTTCTTGTGTGTGACTAAATACCATTGTGTTAGTACAATGTGAGTAAAGGTGGAGTAAAGAAGAACTCATGTAACTACATTATTTGACTGATTTCTAGTTATAAAATGGCAGCCTTTTCCTCAGGTAGTATTTCCCCAGCAGAGTATCTGGAAGGCATTCCAGATTCCTAATATTTGATAATATTATAATTATTTAGGGCTGACCAAAAGCAAAGATGCTTTGATTTGGCCAAACAGGAAAAAGAATCTGTTTGAAAAATGTTCCAATTTGTAGTTTAGCAGAAATTTTAATTTTACCTGAAGAGTCAGCAGCAAAGATTAGCTTGTATTACAAGCCAGCAATAACTAGTACAATGTATTAAGAATGAATGAATGTGTTCAAGGTGTGCTCCAGACAACATCTGTGATGAGGTTTGCAATTTAAAACTTGATGAGGGTTTTTTTAAGTTGGATAGATATATAATGTTGCCTATTGTCTATTGATTTGCAGGTGTTTTTTGTGAGGGGGTTGGGATGTGTATTATACAGTACACACTTATATGTCCAACCTCCAATATGATAATTTTATGGTCATCTTTTAAAATTTGCTAATAATGAATGAGTTAACTTGTGCAAGGCTAGTGGATGAGCAGATGGGATGTTGCAAGGATGTGTTCTATTTTGGATATTTTTTTCTTTTTCCTCAACTGGCTTGCTTTAAGATTATGAAGGAGTTATTGAAAGTACTTTTTTCCTCTAAGACTTCCCTGCTGTGAGGATAGAGTTAGTTCGCAATTGTAACAACATGAGGGCACTTAGTCTGTGAGCAGTCCAGTTAATTTCAGCAAGAGTGTTCCTGTAAGTAAAATTACTCAAGCATTTGGGGGGGACCGCTCTTTTTTAAAATTTTCATTGTATTATGTTTTAAAGTAGTAGTACCATTGTTACCTAAGGTTTCAGCAATGAAAAATTACCTGAATAAGTTCTGTTCAAGGAATCCGGCTTGAGAAGTGTTAGCAGCTTGTTCTGTTTAGGTTTTGAGACATTGTTGAGACTGTGAAGAACAACTGGGAAGCCTCTTGTGGCATTGGCTTCCCTTGTTGCACAGCAGGGAGATTGAGGTTTTCAGTAACTGAGGCTCCTATTTCATTTTAATCTTGCATAAACTGAGTGACCAGTTCTTCCAGCCACAAAACCCAAAACCCTACAAGAACCTTTAATTTATGTTCAGATGTGAATGCTGTGCAACTCTTGTTGTTTTGCCTCTATCAGATTTCAGTAGAAAGCTTTCCATAGTGCGAATCATTTTCTCACAAGACATGGAAACATTACCTTTTATAAACGTAGTTATTTCATTGGGTGTACCTTTTATGAGCACTTTCTTAAAAGCAGGAGAACTTATCTATGATTTTGTTACCTTTAGCATTACATAGCAAGTAGCTTTCTCTGTGTACTGTTTCTCAGCTTGCTTCAGCTGACTCTGCTTTTTCCAGACTTGTCCTCTTTTCTCTGAGCTCAGAGTACCTCTTAAGGTGACAGCATGTAGCAGGTTATAAGTTGGAGGCAAAGAAAGGTCAGACACTTGTTTCAAAGAAGGGTGTTTATGGAAACATTCCAGTGTATCAAAATATTTGATCTTTAAACTCCAGCAACCCTCTTGAGACCGGATAAGATTTTCTGCCTTGAGCTTGGTTTGCAGAATTGTTTTTTTGCACTTTTTGTCTCTTTCTTATGTTATGTTTAAGATACTCCTGCTTGGCTTGCATTACAGTATTCCCTTCAGTGGCTTGGTGGATAGTGGCAAGATCAGCATAGTAGATGGAAAGCTCCAGAGGTGTGGATATTAGTCTTATAAAACTAGAAGTAATTTTGGTAAATATACCCTTGCCTTCTTGCAGATGTCTAAAACCAGGGAGGGTGACATGCCTAGTTTACTTGTATTAGTCAACATAACTAGATTTCCATGTTAAGTTGGTTGTAAGTTTACTTCTTAACTACCACTGTTTACCAGAGTCCTCAATTATCTCTGCTTAGTTAGAAATAATGATTTCTGTTTCTTTCTGTCCACTCTTGTGGACATTAATATATTTTTGTTTTGTGTTCATTTCCTGTAGGCTCTTGAGATCTGACATCGAACTATGGTTGCTTGCAAAGTCCACTAAATCCAGTGTTTACTGTTATGATTTAGCATTTTGTTGTAGTTTTAGGATTTTTCTGCTTAGTTTGTGGGAGGAAAGGCCAAGATCACCAGTTCCTCTAATGCCTTTTTGTTTTGAGTTTGGGGTTGGGAATATTAGTGGTTTTATCTGCGTGACAGAAAAATGTGTTTTGAATTAATATGATTTCTACATTTCTGATTAGAGATGAAAATGACACAATCAGCCTGATAACAAAATAATTTTGTGTGATTTCACTTTTTGCTGATATTTAGTCTTTCTCCCTACTTTGACAGTAATGCCTGAATTAATGCACGTAGTTGAGTCAAACTGATTGGATTGCATGAGAATTCAAATAATTATTTCCCTTCTTTAACCTTCCCACAAGGAAACTATAAATGAGCTGCACCAGTGTCCTGCAATGCCCTTCAGAAATCAGTCACTTTCTGAATCCTTCTATTTCATTCTATAGGTAAAAAGGACGATGCATTGTGTGTTTCATTTACTTTGGAGGAAATCTGATAAAACTAGATATGAGCATGGATTTAAGTCACAGTAATGAAAATTTGGTTATATATATTAAAAAAAAAAACAACTAGGGAGGGGGATTGGAGAAAAGTCCTTTGATTTATAAATAATTTCTTTGCATCTCAGAAGTAAAATAACGTAGGCAGAAACCTGGCTTTTTCAGTGTTGAACTGGTAGTTGACCAACCTGTGGTTTGAAAGATGGTGAGAGTAGCTTGGTTTGTGTAAATAGATTTGTGCATCAATGGCCATGTGGGCTGGCCATGGGCACAAATGAGAGCTGTGAAAGTAATGTCTACAGAATCTGAACTGGAAATTATCCACTATTTGTGGACGGACTCATCAGCATCTTGTGCATAAATATTTTTGTGGGTTTACAAACATAAACAAAAGGTATCTGGTTGAAACATGACTGTTCCAGAAGAGTGAAGTTAGATAATGTTCTTCCTGCGAGTTGTACTGAGCGCTTCACCTCCAGCAAGGACTGAGACCACAGCTGAGCTGCAACCTTTGGCTGGGCACGAAGGGCAAGCATTCTTTCTGCCAACAGCAAGCAACCAGAACAGCATATGTGGATCTCCTTGGCAATGTTTATATTTGAGTTTACAGAGCTTCTACAGTATCTTCTTGTGCTTGCTACAGTCCCTTGACACTAACTCCCTGCATTTCTTGCCCCAACATCAGAATAAAGCAAATGCTGTTTCAACAGCAGGCACTGGATATGGATATGAAACATTTGGAAAAAGGTTAGAAGCATAAGGAATGAGATTGGAAAAATGTAAAGATTTGGGAATCAGTTTATTTTGTATGTTCTATAGCCTTTGCACCTAAAAGAAATCTATTTTTTTTTTCTTGATTACTCTGGATTTGTAACTTCTATCAAAATGGTGACATTTTGTATATCTTAAAGCCCCGTTTCTTAGATTACTTCTTTAAAGTAGTTTTCGTATTAGTGTGCCCCAAAGTCTGCCTTCTATCTGAATAATGCACAATCCCTTCCCGTTTCCTGGAATTCAGTCCTCTGTCCTGGCCAGTTTTGCTGGAATAAGATGCTGTGAACATGTAACATTGGAGTAACATAATGCAGGAGTGGGTATTTTGATCCATGGAATGTTTTGCAGATTTTTGTATCTCTGATATAGTGCATTTGCTGCCAAGGTGGCATTCTGTGTCTGTATTACTGTCGTAGCTGTGCTCTCGCTTCTTTATTTTACAAGGCTTAAAACGTACAGATATTTGGTTTCCTTTGTAAAATTAAGTCAGTCTCTAAAAGGTGTAACTTGCTGTCACTAGCTTCAGAACTAATCATGTCTTCTATATTCTAGGGGTTGACATGATATGACTTTCTTTGAAGAGCTGTGTGTCTTCCTGGGGGAGCCTGCAAGTCATTTGCCTGTTTCACCTGTCCTTTGCTGGCATACTGATCAGGAGCGAGTTGCAATTCATTGATATAATGTGTATTCTTTTTCCACCTTCCCTCTCTCCTTATACAGTATCAAGTCACTGCATACCATTACTAATTTATGACCTCTTCAGGGCATAGTAGTCATTTGATAAGATCTGCTTTGGCCCACAGGGAAATTACTAGTATTTCAATCAGTAAGAATGATACCCAGTGAGCAGTATATTAGTTATCTTGTCTAGGTCACAGACAATTAAAAATCCTTAATAAGCTTTTGATTTCCCATATTTTAAAAACAGGAATTTTTTCCCTAGAGCAAAATGTATTAGGTAATTGCAATTAGTATGCTCGCAACTATACTTATAGTCCAATTTGAGAGTTGCTAAACCTGTCACCTGTATTATTATTTGGTAGCTTTCTGTAGAATTTTTTTTTTAGAAGTAATACCAAGCTTAGAAGTTTCCTTTTAGATATATATTAATATTGTTATTACAAAACATGTACTAGAATATGTTATGAATATTTAGGTGCTTTTAGGAACTAAAATGCAATCTAATGTCTATTTTAAAGGCGAAAGTCTTCAGTATACAGTTTTGTGAGCAGTCATTTTGTGAATGGTTAGGTTAGTGCATACTAAGTTCTTATATTACAGTTCCTGGATCTACTGATTAAAAGAAAAGGTATGGGGGGTGGAGGGAATCAATTGCACTGTCTCAAATCTGAGAAATGCCCCTTTACCCTTTATAACCAGTACTATCACCTCCTCCCTGAATTCTGAGCTGGCAGTGTCTGTATTGACTGAGTGATGTGGATCATCTTGTTCTGCATGAGGTGCATTTCTGTTAGGAACTGACTTATGGTTGGATGTGCTCAATTAGACCCTGGCGGTGTGATGGAAAAGGATCTTGTTTGAAAACCAAATTCACTTTGGTTTAGGCAGCACTGGACATTAGACAGTAAAGATGCTCAAGAGGAAGAGAAGCTTTGGAAAAAGACATACAGAAATGTAGATATTTAATATTGTAGCTCCCTGGCCTATTTCAATCCAGTCTTAATTTACTCAGAGAACTGAGATCTTGTAAACTTCTGCAGTTTTCCCATGTTAGTCTGGGAATTCTGAGAGGTATTCGCCAGACTGGAGTGGAAATTGCTTTTTGTGTCAGAGCTAATCTGCCAGAGAAGATGTCAGGTTCCAGTTGAGCTGGCTCTCGTGATCTTGTTCACCAGGTCATCAGCTAGCAATTGATGACAGAACATGAAAGAGCTGAGAGAGTGGAAAAAGCCAAGACTCCTGCACTCTGGAGCTCCTTTCAGGAGTCTAGTCCTGGGCTATGGGTTGGCTGCCTTAAGACGGCCCTGATTCCCAATGGATGCCTCTGACCTTCAGTTTGCCCACTTCATTTATGTCTCTAAAGTGGCATCATTTTTGTTTCACTAAAGGGTGATAAGGAGAAATGTTTGAAGACTCCAGTAAGGAAGTTGCACACTGAGTATGGATTAGTCCTTGCTTGTAATCCATGCAAATCCAGTATGCTAACATAGCTTTTGTGTTGCTATGGTTAGCTGGGTAAATTTTATGCAAGTCTGACTTGTGAACTGGTTAGTAAGTTAAAGACATAGGTAAAAAGAAGAGGTTGTTTAATCAAAATTGTACTCTGAGGATTTAGAACCACAGAGGTATAATATAAGAATAAGGCTTTGCACATGTGAGGATTAGTATTTCCAAAGTTTTTTAAAAATTGAATTATTTGAATACATTTCAAGTCCTTTGGTTGCTAAAAGGCATTGTCAAATGTTTTTATTAAGGCACCAGCTTCTCTAACCTATGAAAGTTGGTTAATAAACATCCTCTATTACTATAAACATCCTCTTGACCATCTGCCAATTAAGGCCTGAAAGGAAAGAGGAGGAAGGTAGAACCTTTTACTTGGGCTTGTTTAAGGGCAGATATTCCATTATGTATACATTTTACTGAGAAACAAATGGTTTGTGAAATAAGCCTAACAAAAATACAGCTGAAAAAAAAAATCCCTTTCTGAGTCTTGCATTGTGGATTTGTGCTTTGAATATAAGTATGCTAAACAAAATACTAACTACTATAGTTAAAGGTAAATCATTTTTCCTCCCCGCTTACAGATCTGTGCACATTTTTTGGCAAATTAGTGACTGTAAACCAGAATTTGGCTTGATGGAAAATTAAATGTAAACACAGCACACACACACATATGCTGGTAGACAATTTCTCAGAGAAGATCCTTTCTTAATAACCAGTGTTATTTTGTATTAATTACCATACAGCCAAATTAGTGTTCCATTATACATTTCCATAACTGTGTTTTTTCTTGGTGTGAGCTGACTTGAAATAGTTTGCCTTGGTTTTGCTTAGAGGGTAGGGTCCTCCCAAGGCCCTCCCAGTTGTCTCTGGGGCTTCTCCCTGCCAGGGAGGAAAGGTATCAGGAGCTGTGTTGAGTGGTGAAATCATGAATCTGAAGAGGTTTTTTCTTGTTATAGACTACCTTTATTTTAAAGGGATATTTTCTTTTAGTCACACTGATGTTATTTATGTCTGATGTTTTTAGATTACAGCTTTTTTTTTCCTGAATGATCCTTTTGTATATGCTCTAATAGTTTTCCTCTTTCAACGTACAGTTAGTTAAGATTTGATTTGCAACATATTGGAATTTATTTTTGTAACTTGTTTAGTGCAAAATGTGATGTTCTTGAGTGAGAAGAGTGAGTCTGCGAGCATTTGCTATACTGGTGGCACGCTTTGATAGTTTTCCTTTGGAGCCTTGTACAGTGTTGATATTCCTGTCCTCTCCTCTGCAAAACTGTCTGCAATCTGCTGCCTGGTGCAGGGATTACAAGGAGCATTGTTTGGTCTAAAAGCAAACACTCCTATATGAAGAAGTGCCTTCAGATAACAGGTGGGTTTTGTTTTGAGGTTGGTGATAAGAGAGTTTTTCCTGTGTTGAGTCTAGATATGAGGAAAGGCCCTTGCTTGGTCTATGTTAAAACCCAAATATTTCAAAAAGCCAGGGAAGTGTGAGGAATACTTATGATCAAGGTATGTTGGTGTTGAAAGCAACCTAAGACTGTAGATTGAGACTGTTGCACTGTAAGGAAAGAAGTGAGTGAGCAGCATGATAGGAGTCCCTTCTCCCCTAGAGAAAGCTTTGTGTTATTATTGACAGCTGTTCTTACCAGCTATTTTGGGTGTTCAGTGTGCGACCAATCTGTCTCCAGAGAATGTTTGTAAAATTCTTAAAAATATGTTTAAAATGTATGCATCTTAGAGTACTGTATGAACATGGTGATTGCTGTCTTGTTCTGCATGTGGTTGTGTGGTATCCCCCCTGTGGAGTTGTTTCCTTAGCACTTTGGCTTTATGTGGCTGTGATACTTGAGACCCTGGTGATGAAGTCCTTTTAGGTCATCATCTTAACCAAGTATCTAGTGCCCTCTGAAACAGCATAAAAATACTTGTCTTTAGTTTTGCAAATGTTTCCTTCTCAAGTATAACCTTTGTTTACTAAGCCTGAACTAGAACTGCTAATTATTCTCTACCGAGACACTGAAATGAGATATGGGATGGTGTATCTCTTTATTCTGGAGCCCAAACATCTTTTGGTTTAACATGTCAGTAATGCTGTGTTCTCCAAATTTTTGAAACTGAGCTGGAAATTGTTCTTCCATGTAATTGCTAGATTATAATTTCTGGTTTTCTTAAAAAATAGTTCTGTTTTTCTTTAATGTTGGAAATCAAGCAGACAATGTAGAGGGCTGTCTTGGCTGAGCAGGGATCTTCTGTTAGAGCTCAGGCAAAAAAAAAAAGAAAGTTTATGTCCAGTGGAAGCAGGGTCTACTGTTGTGGGAGGAATCCAGAGAGGCTGCTTGCCGCTGTGGGGAGAAAATTCATGTGATCAAAGCTCAACTGGAGTTGAAGTTGGGCAGTTCTGTGGCTGTCTATAAAAAGAGAAGTGTTATAGGAAATGGAGTAACATCAAGTTGGTGACTGGTCACTAGTAGAGCTCTGCAGAGCTCCATTTTAGGCCTAGTTCTCTTCAGCATCTTAAAAAACTACTTGGATGTAGGATTCAAAGGCATACTGATTAAGCTGGGTGATGATGCTGTCGATTCTTTGAAGATGGGAGAGGTCCTGCAGAGAGACCAGGACAAATCACAGGGCTGGGCAATCACCAAATGGATGAAGCTTTAACAAAGACAGGTGCTGGATTCTGCATCCAGGATGGGGCAGCCCTGGTTGTATGGCGAGACTGGGGAACGAGAGGCGGGAGAGCAGCACTGTGGAAAGGGACCTGGGGGTCCTGCTCCTTGGCAAGTTTGGATGTGAGTCCGCAGTGCCCTGGCAGCCAGGAGGGCTAGCCCTATCCTGGGGGAAACAGGCACAGCAGGGCAAGGGAGGGGATTGTCCTGCCCTGCTCTGCCCTGGGGTGGCCTCGCTTCCAGTGGTGTGTGCCGTTTTGGGCACAATATAAAAAAGGTACAAAGCTATAAGGGAGTGTCCAAAGGAGGGCTACAAAGATGAAATGTCTAGAAGGAAAGCCATATAAGAAGCAGTTCGAGTCAGTTGGCTTGTCAGGCCTGGAAAAGACTTGAGGGGAGACTTCATTGTGGTCTGTGACTTCTCAGGAGAGGTACGGAGCTCTTTGCTCTGATGCCCAGTAGCAGGATCCAAGGGAATGATATGAAACTATGCTAGGAGAGATTTGGGTTAGGTATTAGGAAAAGGTCCTGCACCCAGAGGGTGGTTGAGGACTGGAACAGGCTCAGCTGGAACAGGGAAGTGGTCATAGCACTGTCCTGACAGAGTTCAAGAAGCATTTGGACAATGTTCTCAGGCATAGGGTGTGGCTCTTGGGGTGTCCTGTGCAGGGCCAGGAATTGGACTTCAGTGATTCTTTTATGTCCCTTCCAACTGATGATACTCTATGAATCTGCAATACATATGAATGGAAAAAGGTCCATTAACACAGTGCTCCAGTCTGCACTTGACTTGTCTCCGGTGTATGGGACATTAGGGCTGCAGAAGCACATCTTCAATTCCCTTTACATCAGTCACCTGCTATATTTTTTTCAAATGTTTCTGCTGAATCTCCCTGAATAAGAGTCAAAAGTGCATCTAAGCCTAATTTTGGAGTTTATGATAAGATTTTAAGTATGCTTGTACTTGATAAAATTGGTATTTCAGCTTAAGTTCAGGTGGGGTTTTTTTGTCAAAGTGATTAACCAGTAGTCTGAGGCAACTGATAAAGCCAGTAAGATGAGATTTTTTTCGTTAGTGTGTCTCGGAGGTCAGCCCTCTCTTGGCAGTTGCTATTTTAGCAGTATGGAATGAGATCTATATTTTCCTAGCAAAATAGAGAACTTTTTTGCCTGGGAAGTTCTGGATGTTTGGGGGCAGCTACACCAGCCTGGTACAAGCCCATGTAGCCCCTGGAAGGGGCACACGGTGCTTTTGTCCTCCCCCAGCCTGGCTGCGCCTTCCTACCTCCTGTCCTTACTGATGTGTGCAGCTACAGGATGGGCTGAGCAGAGGGATCAATCCTGCTGAAAGCCAACACTCTCAGAGAGGGCAGAAGAGAGCTCTGCCCCTCCCCTGCCAGAAGCACGTACATGCTTTATAATGTTTGACTCGCCCTCTATGGCCTTAATAGGATGTTTCTGAAATTGGCTGACACTTATGGGGTTTTTTTATGAGTAGGATTTGTTAAAACTGTGCTTGTGCCCCGTGTTCTAAATTGTTTCAATTCCATGTAATGGATTAGTAATGTTTTCTTTCCCATGCTTTTCCTAAGCCCATTAGAAGCCAATCACTGTGTGTTTGTAGCAGTGATGTTGCCGTACTGTTAAGACTGGATAAAAATAACTTAAGACTTGTCATAGGCTCCTTGTAGACACTGTCAGTGGCATCATATAACCCTATGGATTTTCGTAGTGGGTCTCCAAATGTATAGGGAAAACAAAATGCCCTTAGGTAATTTAAATGGCCAGAGTGCATCTGGGATGGTCTTCTCTACATTTTTCTATTTGTAAAACAGTTTGAAGCTTTGTCTGTGTGTTCTCTTGCAATGGAAAAAAATAAATGAAGATTGCTGGATTTTTACTTCAGGCATGCAGGAAAGCTTTTTTTAGATAAGAATGATGTGGACAGTATTTCAGAATGATTACTTGACTTCAGGTTTCTTATTATTTAGTGTAAGAGAATAACTTTTTATTTTGCTGGAGATGTTCCTTTATCTAGGTATTTGAAGGAATGTCATGTGGAGTTCGTAACTTCTACCTAACAGTGTTGATATCTAACTCTCCTGTTACTGTCGGTCACTGAGTTGTTCAACTTTTCAGTTGTTGGATATGAATGAACAAATACATCTATGAAAAACTAAAGGAAAATGTGTTAATTTTTTCCTCAAGATTTATAGCCACTATTTATTTTCACATTCAGTGGGTGGAATATAAACCTTTACTGGCATGCTTATTTGGATGAACCACTCAGACTCTTCTCAAAACCTTTATTTGGAAGTGTGTTTATGTTCTGCACTGAAGGATATAGGGATGCAGATGAAGAATTGATATGTTCCTGTGGATTCTTGACTGTGGTGGATTATGACTCAAATGGACTAAAACAGAAGGTGCTATTTGGATTGTGAAATTACTGGAAAAATGTGCATTTGCAGTATATATGGGTTTTACGCTTCTCATACTAATTCTCCTTTTATATTTGAAATTTTTAGCCTGGCACAAGATTAGAGTTTTCTCTTTAGTGGAAATCTCTGACACACAGAGTGTATTGGATAAAGAACTGGATGTGGATAGTGGGTGCCTCTGGCTGAGTGAGTGGGGTTCTTCTGTGGCTGAGCTGAACTGCTGAAAACAAACATGACTGTCTTCTGGAGGAGTGCAGCTGCTGGTGGAGGTGTTTGTACCTCCTCCTCAGTAGTTCTGTGGTTTGGAAAAAAAACACAGACTCCTTTATTGTCAGTGTTGTGTTCTTCACACACCCTTTTTAGTTTTAGGTTAACACCTAACAGTAGCTTCTGGAACTTCTGTTATTTTTGGTCAGTTACATTGGCCTGGTGCTGGAGGTGTGCAGTTTATAATACTGGAGAACCTTTGCTTAGAGAGTATCCAATTGTAAAGTAAAAAATAAAGTAAAACTCTGTTTTCTGCATCTAATTTTTTTTAAAAGCAACTTATATTGTCATTTTATTTAGTCAAATGTATGTTGTCATTATCTTAAGTTGCTCTTCTGCTCTTGTGCTTCTAGGTTTTGTTTTTCCCCAGTATGAATGAACAATTACTGAAGTGTAGAATTTCAGGCTGGGGTCACATAGAAGAGTTTCATGTACTTTAGTTAGAACGTATAGCCTTACTATTTCTTCATAATCTAATTTCTCATATAAATAATTTTCTTAGTTTGTTTCCTAGAATTGCAGTTTCGTTAGAAACATGGGTGTCTAATATTCCTTTTATGATAAAATTGTGAGTTGTTCAGAGTGTTTTTCACTCCAAGAGTTTAGTTACAAAGTGTTTTGACTGCAGCATTTGTAGATAAACAAATGTGCTATTTTAGTCCCCTTCGAGTCCAAAAATACAGCAAAAGACCCCTGACTTCCTTGTATCTCCATCTCCTAATTTGGGTTCTGTGTTGTATCTTGTAATTATTCATTTGGCTTCAGACCATGGTACTTTTAAAGGTTATGAGTCTAGTGTTGGGGTCAGTGTAGTCCACTGACACCGACTGGATAATTTTTCTGGCCTTGAGTTGGAACGTTTGAAGCTGGGAATGAACTTTCATGGATCCGTAATAGTTAGCTGTAATAAGTCTCTGGATTCACAAGGTATTTCTTGTATTTCTCTTTTGGTTTGGGTCTATTAAAAGTATTATATTCAGAGTGTTCTGCAATTCTTTCTTCCCATGGATAAATGAGCACAGAGTTCTCAGAATGTAACATTTCCTTTTATTAATGAAATGGCAGCAACTTTGAAATGGAAAAGAATCAAGGCAGATTCCAAAACTTGTATGTTCAGATAAAAATCTGGCATTGAAGAGGCTGCTGCTGTTCATGGCTGGGCATGTAGTTTGAGAAAAATTATATTAGCACTGAGTTTTCTTTTTTTAATGTGCAATTTTACTAATATTCTGTAGCTGGTTCTGCTGCAATTCATATGTTTTCTCATTTGAAACTGAGTATAAAATCTAATTTGTTTTTCTTTTACCCTTTCTCCTTGGAGATCTGTCAAATTATCCTCTGCTTTAGATTCAAGCTCTTCATGGAAATTAATCGTTCTGGCCCCCTGTGCAGTAAATATTTTCCTTAATAGGAAAATTGCAAAGCAGTCTAGTAAAAGTGCGTGTTTGAATTAAACAGAGCTCTAGACATGTGGTCAAATTGACTGCCTGTTTTCAATAAGTTCTTTACAAAACTTTTTAAGTGTAAGCTGTAATAATATTGATACTGTCTAACCAGACAGAAAAATACTTTTGTTTCCTGAAGTATTGAGTGACCAAGAGAACAACTATGAAATATTTTGTATCTTGAAATGTGGATAAATGAGTTGTCTACTTAGAAGAGTACAAAATAGTTTGCAATTTTCCTGGGGAAACAAAGAATCCTTTTAAATTTTACCTTAATCTGGCAAAAAGCATGAAGGTCCTTGAATGGGCAGAGAAACCTCTACTCTAATGGAAATGACCGAGCCTGGCAAGTGAATGAAATGGGAATGGAGATGTTAGGTGCTTGTGTATTATAACAGATTATCAGTTTCTGTGAAATGCAGAAGAGAAGATCTTGAATATCTTACTTTTGGCTTTTTCAGTAGGATGGAAATAATGTGTTCTGCTTTATCTCAAAGGCCCTGTAGATTTTTTTTTTTTTTTTCCCCCTTGAATGGAGGCTTGTAACATAGCAGAGCAGAAGTTTGGTTGCATATGCAAAAAGCTTTCCAGTTAAAGAATTGTTGTGCTATTATAGTTGAATTTTCAATTAGGGATAGAAGATATGATTTATGGAGTGTGAAACTTAGAATTTACTAGGATTTTCAGTTTGACACTGTTTCAAAGCTTTTGAAGACAATAAATTCTCCTTGGCAGTGGAATTTTTTGTATTATCTTGGATATTTTGAAACTACAGTATGTAGTTAATACCTATTCTAATGAATTTTACAGGCAGTAAGCATTATTCAACTTTTTATTGGGAAGCTTCCTTCTGTGGCAGGTGTATGTTTCTGGTGTGCTGTGAAGGGGACTGGAGCCTTTTAGAAGAGATGCTCGCAGCACAAATGCACTTAACTAGAATCTGCATTTGGATATTCCTGGCTTAAATGCCCTTTGTAGTAAAGGGTCAAGTCGTGGAGCTTCTGCAATATTCCAGTATGTTGTGAAAGATGGGGCAAATGTGATTTCATGTGTTGTTTGGTGACACATGTTCAGTGACGGCACTTCATGGGTCTTACTTTGTTCACTGTTAGGCAGTTCTTGGCCTTCTTGTTTTGAACACCTCATTTGTGTAGGTAATTTTTTTGCTTTAATTTTGTGTATTACCAGTTTAGCAAAGTGTTTCTGAAAAACCTCCATATAAAGAGAAGTAATCATTGACCTTTGCCATGGGTGCTAGAAGCTGAAGACCAATACTTTTGATGAACACTTAGCTACTGAATGACCCTGGCAACTCATTGTCCCCTTGCCTTGATTTCCCCTTCTTTACATTTTATTTAGTGATGTGTACCTTATCTGCTTAGGCACTTTGAACGCTTGTCAGCCTGTGAAAGCATCCTAGCAGAAGCATATTCTCTATGGTTCTTCCTCTCTTTTTATTGACAAACAGCTTTAAAATTCCTAAGTTAGTTGAGACACCAGCTCAGTCCTTCTTTTAACAGCAGACAGGTGGATTAAAATTACATGGGGGAAGGGGTGGTAAAGCAAAATTGAAAAGCAGGGAGTTTTCAGATTGTGAATGTGAAAATTCTATGCTGAATTTGCTTTCTAAATATTTCTCCAGTATTTTCTGTCTTACACACATTATTCTTTCTTGGGCAGCCGTAACTCATTCTATAGTGTAAAATCCTGTCCTTCTTTCATAGCTTAGCTGTGACAGCTAGACTGAAAAGTAATAGAATGACTTCTGTGAAGAGAAAACCTTTTAAAGAGGTAATATTAGTATGAAGGATGGGTCATTATCTAATGTAAGGGGGGGGAAGTGGACTCTTTGTATTTGTTGGTGGTTTTCTTCATTACAAACTGATGCATTTGCATTCCTTGCATTAAAGTGCTTACCGTATCAGGAGTAACTCCAAAGTTTAGAATTTCATGGTTGTGCTCTGTAAACTCGATGTTTCATTTCAGTTAGTCCAAGTCTGGATGAAAGCCTTAGTTCATAGACAAGGAGCTCTTTCAATTTGGCAGCATCCTCTTTGTGTAGGTATTTTACTTGTAGAATTTGCAGTTAGTAAAGGTAAACATTAAGCCATTTGTATGCTATTACAGTCACACTGTAGAAAAACTAGAGGCTAGAAAAACTGGCCTCAGCATGGAAGTCTCTAAGCCATGGTGGTTGTGAATAATCAGGACAAGTTATGACTTAATTCAGGAGAATCATGTTGTGAACATCAGAAGAAGCCTTTTCCTGTTAAATTAATTTAAATGAAATTTTGTTTCACTACCACTTTTGAGAAAAATGTTAAGAATTCCACTAATTGACTCCTGTTGACATGGCAGCAGAGTAGTTAATGAATTAAATACAATGGTACTAATTTTGATTGATACTGTGCAATTACGATGTCAAAGGTATTTAACCTTGTATCAGGCTGTAAATCTGCATCAGACTTCTGGTCTACCCTTGAGAGAAAAAATACATAGAATGGGAAAACCCAGACACTCCCCCAGCCTGAGTTATTTTACAAAAGAATATGAAAAAGTTAAAAGGTTTTACTAATTCATCCTACTTCCTTGTCAGTAGCATATCTGTGAGAAACTCCTGAACATCCTAATATCTGAAAAGCAAAAAGGAAGTGTTCTCCCTGAGTTTTGATGTCAGCAGCAGCTGAGTATCCTCTGACAGCCCGTGTTGCTTTTCTAGCTTTTTTCCTAATAGTTTTAGTCTGACTGGAGGTCTTAAAGCCTGAAGGTAAAAGACAGCCTTCTAAACCACTTTGAGCTGCTCTGTTCTCACTAAGAAGAAATAAAACTTCAATTTTTTACATAAAAGCGAAATTTGTGGAGAATACAGGAGATCTGATTATTCTGGCCATGACTTTTGAAGCATGAGTTCTTTAGATTGACAAGCCAAGCATGAAGGGATACACTTTATTGGGATGTAAATTCTACGTAATTATTTTTTTTGTGTAATATTTTGATGTATTTTTGGTTTATTGGAATTTGCATGTTGATTAGTATTGGGAGAGATTTTATTAATGTCAGAAATAGTACTGAAAGGGAAAAGTCAAGATGGCTACAATTTCAAAGGTTAGTAGTCATCTATACACCGTATTTTATGAACAACTCCATCTTTTCTAGAATAAGGTATTTCAATTCTTAGAACTTTTTTTAGACCATTATTTTTTTGTACTTGTTTCTGCATCACCCTATTTTTCTTCTTGTTTCTATGATTTTTACCATTTCATATTTATTGTTTCAGAACCTCCTTTTTCAGGAGGTTCTCCTGCTGGTGGGTTTTGTCGCTCCCATTGATGCTTTATCCCTCTCCATCTTTCTGATGCAGAATAATTTGTGCTTCAGTGAGCCTCAGGAGCATTTTATAAGTAATTTTAAGAACTTGGTCGTGACTGCCAAGTCAAGTGTGATGCTTTTGGTTGCCATATAGTTTAGGGCAGGTCAGGGTGGGTGCTTTTCAAAATCCTGTCTTGCCTGTGTTTCTGATGTGTAAAGAGTAATAGGCATTAGTCCTTAACAATCAGATAGTTGGAAAGCTGTAGAAGAGTTGAGTTTACATTGTAGTAATGTTACTTATCCGTTTCTGTCATTCAGCATCTTCAGTGACAGCATGTTTGGTTGGAGATGGAACTTAGGACCCTGTGGAAGCTTTGGTTGCAGATGGCTTCTCAGGAGTACTGCTCTGTGGGCTGTTCTCCGTTGTGGCAGTGTTCTGTGGGTGCAGGAATTCAGTCATCTGCTGTACACAGGGCTTTGAAGTTACCAGCCCAAACACTCAGGGGAATTAGGTGCTGAAGTCCTGTCTCCTTGTGACTGGTTGCCAAGTAGGTTGTAGGCTGATGTCCAATGCCATGGGAGAAGCAGCATCTTTTCCCTGCAGTGAATCATCTCATGTTTATTGAGGTTCACTTGTGAAACTTGTCTTCACTGTCTTCATTCCCCTGGTAGTAATTGTGGTAATAATCAGCCAAAGCACGTATGTCAAAAACCTTTTGTTTTTATTCTGAAGGGAAAGACAGAGCTATTAAAATATTTTCATAGGTTTATAATGGCATGAGAACACTTCATAGAGGCTTCTTTATTTAGGAATTACAATGCTCATAGGTGATGACTTCCTGAGGTAAATCAAGATGGATATTTTCCACTGATGCTTGTTCCTTCTTTCTTTTGAAAATCTGGGTTCATTAGTAGGACATCCTGAAGGGCCTGCTTGCTTCACTTGGGAGATGAAGGGACTGAAGGCTATGTAGGATAGGGAGGAAAGTATTTTTTGTATGTCTCTATGAGAAAGATATATCTGAACTTTTTGTGGTTATTTTTTCAGCAGTTTCAAATACTGTTAGATTCTGCTGAGATTAAATTCTAGTTATTCTTAGTGTTTTCAGCAGCATTCTCTCTCCTTATGTTTTTGGACAAGCTTTGTCTATAATTTCAATACTTCTCATGTTATTAATTATATAAGATTTTTTTAGAGCTTTGACCTGCTGTTCTGCAGGTGACTTGCTGTTTTGTGAGAACAGCTTCTGCAGCTTGTGGCAGAGAAGTGGGGGAAGTGAAGCATTCCTTGGGTAGGTGGCAGATTCTGAGATCAGAGAGAAAAATTTGCAAGGATTCCTCCTCTTGCTTGTAGTACTGCATATTGATAGCTGGAACATAGCAAACAGCCCTTGAATTGTCTTCAATTAACACGTTTTGGTTTGTTCAAGGGTGATGTCAGAAAATAGCCTTTTTCAGTAGAACCAAGTTCTTTCCTCCCTCCCTCCTTACATACGCCTACACTGGTGTTTTTTCAGCTCTACAAGTGTGTGTTTTCTCACTCCCTCTGCTGTGTAGGCGGCCTTCCCAATCACAATTGAGCTTCACAGGCAATCTTTTACAAAAAAAAAAAAATCATCTTTACACAGCAGGTCTATAATTTAACACCAAAGGAAATGGAGAGTTCTGGGTCAGAATTGTGATGCATCTTAGTAATGCTTGAGTTGGCAAAGAATTTTACCCTAAAAAAAGAAGGAAATTGCTTTCTTGACCAGAAGGCCACTACCTGTGGAAATTACTTTTTTACAATCTACCCAAATGATTTGCCAAAATGTCACTAGCAATCACGAACAAATAGACTTTAAATCTTATACTTGCTTCATTAGGCTAAGTTATAATTGAGCTTTTTACCCTAGAATTAGAATGCGATTCAAATGAAGAAGGCAAACTCGGTTTGTTGACAATATGAAGGTTAAAATGCAGTTCTTCTGGGAGTGTTGCCTTACTTTAAACATGATTTTAGTTCTCTCTGCCTTTTAGAAACTTCTTTTGCTGCACTGCATGATTTTTTTTTGTGTACTTTACCTCTTTTGCTGATGCTTCTCATTTTTCCAAGGTCTTATTTCACACAATATTTTGTAAATAAGCCTAAAGTTAACTTGCAATAAAAAAAACCCCCTTAGCTATATTTTTAATTGCTCAGAAGAAGATAGCAATAATTATTTTCTTGAGCTCTGTTGATAAAATGATTTGGCATTTCTTAAAGAGTTTTTGTTGATGCAAGTGTTCTTGCCACCAGATGGGTATTCCAGGTTTATTCAACACTCTAAAGAAGTACTTTTGGGAGAGTAGCAATTGGTGACTTAAATTTTGCTTATCAACCTATCAATTTTCAGCAGCAATTTTTACACTAGGGCCTTGTAGTGTGGTTTTATGTGCAGTTGGTGCTGCCATTGGAGCTGAAAGGAGCCATCCATCTCTGCTTATCCTGTCTGGTACCTTTTCTGCCTCATGTCAGCACAGGTGCTCGTGTAGCTGTGCAGTGAACTGGACTGGGAAAAGCCAGGTTGGAGAATAATCTAGGTTTTCTTCTTTAGCCTCCTTACTTAGAGCTTCATTTAAATCTCTCTTTGAAATGATTCACTGTACATTTCCTCTAACACGTGAGCTTGGTGGGAGTAGAGTAGGACAAAAATTCATTGGCAGTATGTGCTCTGCCTCCAGCTTGTGCCTCTGCGGAGTTCTCAGGACTGCAGCATAAATCTCCATGGTTACATCTGTTTGCCTGGTCTAATTTTAGAGGACTCCTCTGTCATCTACAGATGCAAGCCTTTTGTAGCAATAGACAGAGGTCAGATGTTAAGAGTAATTCTGAAAAAAATACAGATTATAATACAGGACATGATAAATAGGAAGGACCAGCTTTGAAACCTTCAGATTTCCTTCTACACTTGGAGACTTCTTAGGGTACTGCAGCTGGCAACTTAGATAAAAACTCCTGCTCTCCCTTGTGTTTGACATGTGTTACAGACTTTATGTTGAACAGTGAGGAAAAAAAGTGGGCCACAGCACTGCTAAATGTCCCCTTTCTTTCAGACATTGCCAAATGTGTGTTTAATCTCTAAATGCCTGGCAGAATGTGTTCTGGAAGAAAATGACGATTCAGAGAAGGGGTGATAAAAGAAGGGTTGGGATTGTTGTAGTGAGAAAATTATCATACAGGCTTTCTCAGATGTGTAAGTTATGTGCAAAAAATCAATAGATTAACAGTTTTATAAGCCTTCGTTGTTGCTTCTGGCTTCTTACAAGCACAATTTTCAGAATACCCTTTACCTTTCGAAAAGTATTTCATTTGATTGCCTCCCATTCAATTTTTGTTAATGCCCGTGATGATCTTTTTGCTTCTAGGTTTCACTGTGGTATGAGTCATCAGAAATTGATTGTGACATCCACTGGGAGCTTTTTCTAAAGCTGCATGTGTCGACTTTCTCAGGAATTTGGACAGGTAAGAGTGCATGTGCTGCTTTCTGTACCTTCTGACCTTTTGCAGTACTGCTAATTGCCACAAACTGAGTGTTGTGTTTGACTGCTGATAGCATGTAATGTTTCATGCAATGTGTAAGGGGTGGTCTCCTGCAGGATGGTTTACCCGTAGGCTGGCTGCCACAAAGTGCCAGACTGTATCCCAGGCTGTTGCTGAATGCTTCTTCTATACATCAGTGTTTTTCCAGGGGAGAGATGCAAGGGAACTAGATGGCTATTCCCTCCCCCACTTTCTACTAGGTATGTGTAGAAGTGTTTGCAAAAGCAGGTTGGACTCTGTTCAGGCTGTGACAGAATGCCTGCTTTTGTCACATTTTCTGAAACACAGTTCTTGTAGGTGGTTTCTTTTAACCCACTTGTGAAACTAAACTCATGTTGTAAGGAAGAAAGGGATGATTCTTCTGGATGTGCCTTTTCCTTGAAAAAGGCTGCCTTTAATACATAATCTGTCCTTTGGCAGAGTAATGTAAGATATTAAAAGGTAAAATGGATGCAACAAGTGTGAGATGCTGCACTTTTGCAGCTTGCCCTCTGCCTTGTACCAGATGCAAGTCCTTGACAGGTGTGTAATGACCTGGTTCGAGATGGCATATGAAGAAGGTTGGAAAATTTCAGCGTGTGGGTTTGGGGTGTGGAAGGAGCAAGAAGGGGAGGAGGAAAGATGGGGAGCAGTGGTGTTGGTTTTGCAAAGATGGGCAGGGTTGGATTTGTTTTTGGATGGATCCACTTCCTGAATTAACTCAACAGGTTGTGCAAGTAATAGTGCTGCCTGGAGGGAGGTGACCAGAATTTGCTATGGTCTGCAGGGAGAACAAAATTGGAGATCTCAATTAGGATCAGTTGAAGCAGATTTGCAACCAGGCAGTAAAAACATAAACCCCCTCCACTGAACATGTTTTTATCGTGTGTTTATTAACATATATTGAAATCTATAGGTATTGGATATGTAAAGGAAGTCCAGTCTGGAAGTAACAGTGTAAAAAATCCTCCCTTGTAACATTGGTTCATCAGCCTTTTGGATGTCAAAAGAAACAAATAGGTTTCTTATGTGAGAAATCTGCCCTGTAGTTGCTGAAGTTGCCTTGAAGGATGTTGTTGTATCAAAAGTGTTCGTTTAAAACTCTTCTTCTGAAACACTGTCAGCAAAGCTGTATTGTGTTGGCAGAGATTTAGCTTCTGAGGTTTGAGTTATGGTGGTGACAAAACCTTTCCTTGAGAGGACGTGTATACTGGAAACAAACATATTTGTTCACAGATCTAGCAGAGCCCTTGGAAAAGGCTATTTTAATTATTTTTGTCTTTTCTCTTGAGTCGTTTTACGTTTTCATTTGGCATCATCTTTAGTGTTGATTTTTACACACAATCATCTTTGGGGTTTTCTTTGATATATAGATATATAGATTTTTTTTCAATGGAATTTTAAATTTTTTTATCAGTGGAATTAAAAAAAAAAATTCAATTCCAGCCTGTAGCTAATCTAGTAATACAAAGTTATACTTTAAACCTAATATATTTCATCAGTAACAGTTCTGGTTGCTGGTTGTTTATCAATGTGTAGGCTCATGGTCCAGTCTTGTTTACTGAAATTCTTGAGCAGGTTTTACAGTTGGGAACTGAACATAACCATATTAAACAAGCAGCTTTTTTTAGGAATAGTATCACACTCTAATAAAGCTGATATTTGTTTGTTTCAAATACAGAATCTTAATTGGATTTGTAAGGATATTTAGGTGCAAAACATTTGGCAGCATAAACTTAGTTTTGTTAATTCCCCACATTCTTCTGTAGATACTGGCAGAATAAAGCCTGTAAAATGCTGCATGAAACTTAACCTCAGACTGCTTATTTGACCTGAACTTAAAATTAAGTAGAGGACTATGGGGAGGGAAGAGGAAGAGATGGCCACTGTTGCAAGTGGCTGATGTTGACCTTTAGTTATGTATTGTTGGTTTTATCTGTATGATTCTTTTCCTGTTAACAAGTTGAAGTCCTGTGGCTTGCATTTGCTCTCTTGTAATAAAGCCTTGTTGGATGGGGATGGGGTTGAGGTGAAAAAGGTTTTGCCTCAGTGATTCTTATTTTTCACAGGGATGTGCTTGAGTATAGTGTGCTCTGTTCCCTGCAAAGGAAGGCAGGAGCTGTTTGGGTAGTGTTTCTCTGAATGGCCAGGAGGAGAGTTGTACAGAGTTATCTTCCTTCCTTACACTTTGCAGGTTTTAATTTTTTTTTTTTTTTGCCAGAGATTTCCCCAAGGTTTAGTTGATGATTATACAAAGGATTTCTGTTATTAGGACTGTGTAGGTTTGTAGTTCAAGTTGCTTCCCTGAGGAGTCTGAAGAAAGTTAGGAAGAACCCATGCAATTAGTGCTTACAGTCTTGTCCTCTATATAAAGAAAGGAGGGTGTTCTTTGAGGAGTGCACATACGTATTTTGAATGCATGTACCTGTGCACACATGCACCTGTGAGTCAGTGGAAATGGATGTATTGGATGCATGTATGTTCCCAAGTTAGTGATTGCCTTGTGTAATGTTTTTGTACCGTGGTATTGCAATGATAACTGCAGTAATTACCTTAAATGGAAAGTGAGTAGAAAATGCATGTTCTATTTTTATGTTCTTTTATGTTTAAAAACGGTGTGGTAAAATAGGAAAAGTTGGTATGTGATAGTTGACAGAATAGTTAATGTATTTGAGAACTGGAGAATTGCAGTAAGATCCATCAGCAGAACTGGATAATATTCTTAATAGCTAAATATGTCCATTATAATAGGGAATGGGTATTCATAATAAAAGTCTCACCTTCATCTCATTGTGTATGAGACTGAAAGAATTGGATATTCAGAAGGTAAGTGTATATGAGTGAATGAAGAGAGGAAAGCCTGGATCCCATTAATTTTTGGCTATCTCTAAGCTGGTGAGAGTTTTATGCTTTAACACCTTTTTTTTAGTCCAAAATGACTGATTATTTCATAGTATGGATTGTCATGATCCACAGTCTTCTGTTACGGGCACCTGTTGAATAGGCAGGCCAAGAATGAGGCATGCTATGTCTGCAAACTTCCTGATTTCAGAATGGTTAGGCACACCCAAGTTAGCATTAATCTACCTAGCCTGGATTAAAAATGATTGCAAGGATTTAACAGCATGGATTTTAGTATAGCCTATTTGAGGCTGACTAGAAGTCTGGGTGCTTAATCACTTCAATCCTGTGCTTGGAATTGAGGGTTTTGTAAAACAGAGTTCTGTAACTCATATGTGGAGAGCTGTTGGTAGATTAAATACATTCATTATTCTGTGAATTTTTCCTAGCTCTCCCCTAAAGGTGGTATTGGTGTAACTTAGAACTAGTAAGTATGTACTCAGTACTTTTGTATGATTACAAATGTGTACTGATTAATAAACAAGATGTTTTCTGTTTATTAAACAGAAAAGCAGCTGATTCTGCTGTATTAGAAACGGATTCCTAATTTTATGGGACTGGTTGGGGAAGAATGAGCAATTTCCATGTTTTGATTTTTATGCATTATTCAGCTTGCACATTGCTAAAGTATATTGTGCTGTGTGTCTTCAACTTGAATAGTAACACAGTTTGGCAGTTCAATATTTTCATTGTTTCAGGTGAGTAATAGGAATCAGCAATTAAATAAATCTGAGACATTAAACAGATGTGGAATCTGTGAAGCATAAGAAACCCCCCAGAAAGTTCATGTACTGAATAAAACATCAAAACCCAACAAACAAAAAACCGAACTAAAACAAACGAACAAAAATAAAGTCCCTCTTCCCCGCAAAAAGCCAAACCCCCACAACCAAAGAAGTAACAAACAAAAACCAGCAAACCCCTGACAGAAGACACAATAGAGCAGCAAAATGTGGACCATTAGTGTTATTTCCCTGCTTTTTTACCTGTAGAGAGCAAAATACGTTATGCCCCTGTAAAATGTTTTGAGAATACCTGGAACTGCTACAACTGCACTGACCATGAGATTTCCTAAATTCATGACTCAGAACAGATGTACCAGCTTGAAATACAGCATTTCTAAAGAAAGCTTCAAAGACAATGTTTCTGGCAATTCAGAGATTAACAATTCTTAAATGATTATCTATCTAACTAAAAGCAAAAGGTGTTCATTCACTGGTACTCCTTTCATAACTCCTTGATCTAATTCCTTCCTTCTCTTGGTCTCTCCCTTCTTGTATGCATTTTAATTTTTTTCCTCGAGTTTTTCACTACCCTTCTTGAGCTGTAAAACCAAGTTTCTCTGTGCCAGACAAAGTAAAATAACTGATTTGCTCTCTTAATTGATATTCTCGCTTGTTTAAATATTAGTGCCTTAAGATTAGCCACAGCTATGTGTTTCGAGTTTTCTTTTGGGTAAACAGATTCAAGGAAAGCTGACTGGTAAATTGGAGTGATGCTCAGAGCTGTCACCTGTGAAGATCAGGATTCACACTTTCCACTTGAGATCAGAGAAGATCCAGCTTGCTTTTCAGCCTAATTGTATTCACTACTTATGCATAATGCAAACCCACAACTTAACTCTGCTCCATTTGATGAAAGATAAAGATCAGTGCCTAGTAGACAGTGTGATGCTGGCTTTACAGATCCCATCAGCATCAAGCATTAGTCATGGGTTTTTTATGTATAAAACATAGCATGCATGTCTGTACACATCATAATGGGAATGTATAGTTTTAGCATAGAATACTCGGTTGGAAGGGACCTCAAAGATTATCTGGGCCAATCTTTCTTGGCAAAAGCACAATTCTATAGACACAGCGAGTGCTCTGTCCTTCCAAATCTTAAAAAGTGTCTAATATTGGGAAATCCACTACTTCTCTAGGGAGATTATTCCAGTGGCTGATGGTTCTCAGTGTGAAAAATTTCCCTCATGTCCAACTGGACTCTCCCCAGGAGTAACTTGTGCCCATTACCCTTTGTCTTTTCCATGTGACTCCTCAGAAGAAGTAATAATAGTAATAACAGTAATACAATTAATAAGCAGTGCTTCCTAATAATCTTATTTTGTGTAGATTTTACAGCATGTTGATGATCTCTTTAGTGTTATTCCCTGCATATGTAGATGAATTTATCATCAGTCACTAGTTCATTCTGTCAATTCCTTATGTAAAGACTTAGTACTAATATGCAGCTCTTCAGTACCTCAAAGATAAACTAGTTATTACACTGACCTTTAGTACCGCTAATACATCATTTCACTGAGTCTCTTACAGCTTACAGTTTTGTTTTTTTTTAAAGGAAGCTTTCAATTTTCTCATTCATCAAGAGTAGTTCAAAAATCAACTTTGGCTTTATGCATGGCATATTTACAGAAGCTTTGTGTTTGAGCTGCAGTCTCTCCAATGCCTGCTCATCTCCAACAGAAATGAAAGGAGAAGAGTCAAGGTTTGTCATTAAATCTCGTCAAGTTTCATCTTTGCATCTATATAGGAATATTAGAAAACATTCAAGAGGAAAATTTTCTCTACACTGGCAAGTCCAGGGTGGGAAAGCCTTTTAAAGTTGAGGAATTGCTTGGATAGAATTAAATTGGGATATGGCCTGGTGGGTTTTTTGGGTTTATTGCTGTTGGCGTTTCATGTGTGTGTGTGCATGCAAACCTTCTGAGGTTGTGTGGGAATGGTCCTCTCCTTTAGCCACATCAGCATCCCAGAGTTTAAGGAGCTCAGTGTTGGGATGTGTCAGGTGGTCACGGGCACCTAGAGGGTGCTGGCCTGGCAGCCTTTAGTTCCTTCATTCCACCTGCGCACAAAAGTAAGGCAGGAAAGCCGCTGCTTCCTCTGGTTGTTGGGCCAAGCTGTTTACTTTCCTGCACACTTGCAAGAGTTTGGATGCTTCTGGCTGTGTAGCTGTGACACAAGAAATGCTGGAGAAGACAACATAATTTTCTTTTTTGTTGTTTTGTTTTGCTATTTTTTTTTAACTAGCCTTGTCATTATTGGTGTAGCATTGCTCTTAAAGACCTTGATTTCTTTGTGTGATAGTGATTCCTTAGGGAAGCAGCCACAGTTGTTCTTGCTTCCTCTTGTTGCTGTATTCTTGGTAATGTGTTTGTAAAGCCTGTAGACCAGGGGTGCAGTAAGCTTGTGTGTATGTGTGGTAGTATAGGTATAATCTTTCAGATTATGAGGAAACACTGAACAATCATTGTTAAATATAATCTTTCCTTGTGCTATTTCTTGTTCTATTTTCTTACTCTGCTGTTTTTTCCTTTATTTTCTCTAATGCTTTTTGGTGTTTATTTTCTTCAGCATATCTTTCTCTTTTTATTCCTCTTTTTCTCCCTTTTGTTACTTGGGTTAGAGGTCTTTGCAGAAGTTAGTTGAGGAGAAAGTTTGGAGTTAAGAACCAGAGCACTGTTCTCTCCGCTGAGAAGGGAGAACTGCTTTAGCCTCTCTTTTCTGAAATAAGTTGCACAACAGGGAGGAGGTTGTATGGAAGAAAGATGAACTGCAAAATTGAGCTGCTAAAGCCTGAGGACTTCTCTGGCTGGGATTAATTTCGAATCAGAAGCTTACAGCATTTTTTTAAACATTTACATGCCTAACTGTGAGGGAGTGTAATGGGACAGACAGGTGTACCTTGGAGATCTTTGCTCCTTGTAACTGTTCATGACTATAAAAGGGAAGCAGAGGTACATTTGGTTAGACTGAAAACTTTAGAGAGAGAAGAGCAGGTAAATGCAGTAGCTATTTAATATTTTTGCTGTGGAATTAAGTTGTGAGCCAAGTGCTCTTTCTTGGATTATTCTGCAAAGCAGTTTTTGTTTTTTCATTAGCAAAGGTTAATCTGGGGTTTTTAGCTTTGCTTTTATTAAAATGGCTTGGATATAGAAGGTAATGTTGAGGCTCCTGACCATCTTCAGAGATACCACAAAGGTATTCTGAAGAGCTGGTTAAGTATTTGGACAAGCTGGATACATTTTCTCATACACTGAAATTTAACTTGTCCTTCATCCAGAAGAGCAGTGTTACAGTTAGCTTACTCTGGTCAAATCCAAAGTTCCCTCTCCACAGGTGTGTTGCACGTGGCAGAGCATGGCAGCAGATGTAAATGGAGGAAGGTAGAGTGGATTTGTAGCTGTAGACTTAGTGTCTTTTATCTCAGGACTTTCTTAATCAGGAAATCCGGTACCTTTTGCTCTTTGTTACCTTTCTCTTACGCTTCCTAATTCTGCAAGAGCTTTTTTTAATTGGAAAGAGCAGAATTGCATGTGGTACTGATGGCAGACATCTTACATGGTGATATGATAGAGAACCAGCGTTCTTTTCAGAATAATTTCAAATGCTGTCAATGCATGGGTGTTGGTTTTCTATTGTTGGGGGGTTTTTGGTGAATGTCAGCATATAATTTGATGGCTACAAATACCTTCATAGTCTTCAATATAAAGAATTTTACAAGGAATTGTGAAATGCTGGGTAGTATTTTAATGGGTTTGCTTTTCATATTTGACTATCTGTTTGGCACAGTCACCTGACAGTGGCTGCTTCAGAGCTGTAAGGCATTAGAGCATGTAAAATATTCTGGAGTTAGGGTTCCTGTTTTCTTGGTTAGGGCTTAAGCTTTCCTAAGCTTACTCTGGAGCAATAATACCTCTACTGACATGTCCAGAGGCGTGCCTACTGCGTTTTTGTTACCTATTTCAACTGTTACTCCACATTCACCAACTAATATGGCTCTTCATTTTTTTTAGGATAGTTGTGGATTTACATACCTTGAGTCCAGAGGGGCCCCCACAGAATAAACTAAATGGTCTCGGTGCTTTGAGGACACTTCTGGAGTTGTTCATTTACAGAGCAAAGAGGATTGTGGCTGACCTTCTTCTAATGTTTTTATATAATCAGGATTTAAGCTGTTTTCTAATTTTGCCTATTAAATGAAAACAGATTTAGCCTTTTTCTTGAATGAGTAGATTCCAAAGCAAATCAATGTAGAAAACCTTTAGAGACCCTTTAGAGAGTTTTATTGTGCATGTGGGAAATTGCAAGAGTGTATTAATACATACTTTGAAATTTTGGTATGGAAGGGGTAAACAAACATGACCATTAGAGAAAATGTGAGGGTGCTACAGAAGCTGCTTGCTCTTTTATGACCAGGGGACTACAGTTACTGCTTTTGTCTTTTTCTGACAGATTTTTTTTTTGTCTTGAATTCCATTATGGCAGAAATAGACGTTTTCTTGTCCTTTGGTAAGATGTCAAGAGCTGACATTTTTCTCTTCCCTTTTTTAAATAAAACCAATCCTTGAGGCTGAGGTTTGGGTTTGGTGCTCCAGCTGTGAGCCTTGTAGAGACTGCTGCATGTTCTGTCATCTCAACTGAAAATACAATTTACCTATAAAACAATTTTATTCTGTTAATACCTGTGCGGGAGTTATGCTTCTGGTCTAAATTGACTGGTGAGATGTTGAAACAGTACATTCTGCTTGGCATTTGGATTGTTGGTGCAGCTCAGGATCATCCTGATCATGGCTGATATGAATTCAAAATATCCTTCTTTATGCTTTTATGACTAGTCAAATCCGCTGAAAGAAACAGTTTTCGTATTTTTCTTATTTAATCTGTATTTGATTGCTTTTTTACAGTTAACTTGGTGGCTTACAGTACTAGTTTAGTGTAGCACAAATGCACCAGGCCTGCCATTTTCATTTAGTGTTTGAAAAATAGTGTTTGTACAGTAACTACTTCTGACAAGGAATTACGGAACTATATTGAAATGCTTTTAGTAGTAAGTAGTACAAAAAGTCAGAAACAGCTATGTCAAAATGTGTTTGTACTCTGTGGTAGGGGAGCATACACGAGTACATAGTTTCTTTTGGTGTTTCATAGGACCAAAATTTAAAATCTATAAAAGCATAGAGGGCACAGAGATATTACTTTTGATCTTGTGTAAAATAGTGGATTTCATATTATACTGGGCAGTGGTCATTTGGAGAAATCTTTTGCCTGGTTTGAACAGCTGAAAAGCTCCTTTATATCTCTAATGTCTAACGTATTTATCATCAACTAGATTTAGTAATTATTTTCTTAAGTCCCTTTTATTTAGTCTGAGGGGTTTTGCAGTATGTGTTCCAATGAGTGATTTATATTGATAAGCGTATACAAGGTAATGATAGATCTGGCAAGAACAGGAGTAACCTCAGAATCATTTGCCTTTATTGTAACAGTACAATCAATATAAAATGTGACACAGACCAATATTTTGTGCTTTTCATATAGACCAGATGGAGCTTTCTTGTTTGGATAGGTACACACTTACAAATCCAGTAACGAGCTAACTTTTTTTGACATAAAAGGTCTAATGTAAAGTTATCTTTATTCTAAAAATAATGCTTTCAAAAAGCAGCTTGACTATCCCCTACCCCCATCCCCAAAACAAAAAGCAAACCTAAGTTCCAGGGAGTTTAATTTGTGACAATCGGAGGCTACTGGCAAATGTTTTGAAGATTGAAAAACCTCACTATGATGTAGGATTTATTTACTGGACTTTAGATGTTTGGACAGTGTTTTCCTATTTTCTGTGTGTTTTGTGCTTAAGAGAGAGGGTTCTGCAAGATGTACCTGACACGTAGAAAATCTGTTGTCTGAGAATGTAAGTGTTAGACTAAGAGCCATGAGCTTTGAATTTGCTGATTTGCCACAAATTAATAATACTACTGTCTCTTTTAATCACTGGGCTGTCTGCATCAAGTACTTTGCCTTTTGGAGGCATAGGGGCTTCACAAAGCTCTTTATCATACCTGGTAGTTAGTGGTTGTGAAGACTTGTTGACCAGTAACATCACTGTTGCTATAGTTAAGAGCTCACCACTGTTTGTTCTGTCTCATATGTTCCTAAACAATAACAAAATAGTAGGACCCAAATAGTTTTGGGAATTGTTTCCTGATGGAAAATACAATGTTAGAAGAGAAGTCAGCCTTCTATAAGGCAGTGGTAAAATCGTTGCTATTCCCTGTTTACAATAGCACTTATCTCCCTTTTGTTGTAACCGTGCTGCCCTGTTCAGGTGGGTATGATAACCTGTGGGGCTGACTTGTTTTATTTTTGTGTGGTTTTTTGTTTTTCTCTAATTTGTTTGCCAGATTCTTTTTCTCTCTAAATGCAAATGTAAGGTTTGCTTTTAAAGCTTTACAAAATCTGCTATACATCCAGATAGGTAATTGAAATGTTTTGAGTTCTATTTCTGAAAATGGGAGCTGATGCATCTGAAAACACTGCATGCTGCCCATAGTATCAGAGAAATAGCAGTACATAGGCCAGTGGTTACCTCCTTCCTCTTGCAGTACTGCAGGTACTCTTTCTGTAAGTGGAGTTCTGCATTCCTTATCATGCGTGACTGTTGGACCCAGGCCTCATGGTCTGGTTTCACAGACGATTTGGAATAGCCCTGGAGATGTAATCAAAGTCTTGTTCTGTCCTTCAGCAAATATTTTCACATGATATGTAAGGAGTCTTGGGTTTTCAGACAGCTCTTTTATGTTACTCTGTCTTTTAGATCTCTGAACTAGTAAATATACATACATATTTTTAAAAGAAAAGGGGAATGTTGCCTGTTTATGGCTTTCTGGCTGCTGTGAGTGTGTGTGTGTTTGCCACTCAGTTTCAGTACATAGATTCATAGAAACTAATGTGTATATGTGAATAATGTACTATTCTTAAATTTCTGGCAGAAAAGAATGTTACTGTAGGTATTGGCATGGTGGTTGTCTAAAATCTAAACAAGAGTTTCTGAAAGTCTGAGTTTTTGAAAAGGCTGAAAGATGGTGTCATATTTTGGTATGTGCTGTTGACACTCCAACTCTAATAATTGCTGTCTGACCTAAATATGTATGGATTTTGGTCAAGTATGAGTTAGAATTTTACTGCTGTTTCACAGGACAGCTGAAAAATAAAATCAAAACTAAAATACATGGTGTGACAGAGCCAAAGTAAGTGTTTGCATACACAACTGGTGGTTAAGTCTAAATTGTTTTACATTAATGGTGTAAACACAGCGTACGATACCAGCTGGAGTCAAAATGCAACTGCTGTCTAGAAGGATAAAATCCTCACATTGAACCTTGTTTTAAAATTTTAACTGCATTAAAAATGAAGTGTGAAGTGTGAATTGCCAAGTAGAATTAGTACAAATATCAGTAGTACTGTCGAGTATGAAATTAATTCTATTTTTAAAGTTCCTTGTTAATTTTACAAGAAGACCAAGAAAAGAGGAAACTGAAATTGGAAGGAATTTTTCTATTTGTGGAGGGAAGGTGAAGGGAAGGAGAAATTTTTTCAAATGTACTATCACCTAAAATAAGCCGTAAAAATGGGTTCATACATAAAGATGGCTTTTTTTTATTTACTGTAGATAAGATACCCCTTGGAAAGTCAAATAATATATTAAGAAGTTTTTTTTCTTCCATTTGTTATCAATCTCTTTTTAGTAATCTTAGAACTAGATTTTTAGGATATGTTCCTTAGAATACACAAGAATGATGTATGTGGTATTTCAGTGCTAGGACAATGGTATTGATTGACTAGACTTGAAACAGCTTAACCTTGTGTGCTCAGTAGTCTTATCACCTTCTCAAATTGTATTTGGCTTTCAAGATGAATATCAGGTTTATGACTCTTAAGTCTGTGATCCCTTTTTTGCTTTATTGCTCTTAATATGGCTGCTTCTGCATGTGTGTAGATTTTTAATTTAATGATATTTTTCAGAGTTACAGTATTTTGTTTTGCTCTCACTTGCATGGGTGTTATCAAGTGTTTTTTAAAATCCCTCATTTCTTAAGCTCACTTGGAATCAGGATTATCTCCTTCATGTTCCTTGCAACTTCTGCTGCCTTTCCCACTCTCCACCACCTCCCTAGTTTGGTTTCATTGCAGATTCTTCATGGGGTCCCGTGTTTGGTCACCAGAATTAATAAACTAAACAAAATCTGCTGCAGATCAAGTTCTAGCTGGACCAACCCAAAGTCCTTTCTGTTTTGGTTTATTTTTTTATACTGAGCCATTGGTTTTCTGAAAGTGAATTTTCCAGTAGTTACCCTCATCTACTTTTAATTATTTTCGATGTATAGTTCCCAGTTTATGTTGAACATTAGTTGAACTTACTTAAGCTGTACCTGCTGCTTCAATAAGACATTTACCCAAGAGAGAACATTATATTGTTTTGAGGCTTCCTCACTATCCATTATCTTTCTCCCCTAACTTTAATACCTCTTCTTTTTCGCCAGCAATATATCCAAATTTTTCTAAGCATCAGAATTTCATTGTTTGTCTTGCTACTTAAGTAGTACTTTCCCACTTCTCTACTATTGTTAGGAGACATAGATGCTGTTTCATATTGCTCTGGGATCCCTGTCTTTTATTGGTCCTCAAAGCAAATCAGTAATACCTTAGAAATCATTTAGACTAGTTCTTTTATATATCCTGGTGTACATTATTGTAAGTAGCTGGCGTAAACTATGCATTAATTGTTCTAATTCAAACATCAGTTTGGGTTTTTTTAAGGAGAATTTAATTTGAGTGTTACTTTGCTACCTTTCAGTTTTTTTCTTTGTGGAGCCCTAGATTATTGGGGTCCCTCATTTTCTAGACCAGATTCTAAAATTGGCTGGCAGTGCTATGTGCCATCGCCGTTTTAGTCATCTCTGCAGGCTTTGACAGCCTGGGTGAGATCCAGAATCAATGTGTGGGCTGTCCAAGCCAGCATGCTATTGAAAAGCTGCCATTAAGTAACTCATTCTTAATGAACTGGAGAGCAGTGTTGGTATTTCTCAGAATTAAAGAGATAATGCTTGTCCTTTGTTGTATTGTGGGTGTGATTTGTAGCCCACCGCTCCCAGAGACACCTTGCAGCTCTGCTGGACTGGTATTTCACTCAGGAAGACTTGGAGGGAATAGCTAATTCTCTGTTGGTATTGCTAACCACCTACTTGTGTGTATGGTGTTTTTCTGCAGTTCCTATCTGGGCAGGACTAGGACTGACTTAAAGGTCTTCTTGCCTTAGTCAGAACAGTATAAAAGAGCACAGAGGAGGTTCTTGGCTAGCAGAGATATCAAGTGCTGTACAAACAAATGGCTCTTATGACTATTTTTGTTGTACTATATCTGTCATTTGAGCAGACTTGCTGTAACTTCAGGAACAAAGAGTGTTGCTAGGTATCTTATAAATGTACCCTGTAATATAGACCTTGCGACTGCCTTGCTGATAGTTCTCCTGTTCCTGGCTGGAAGCACTTAGTGAAGGACCATGCTTGAAAATGTGTGCTCAAATAACCATAACGCAGCTACATGTGCTGAGAGCTGAAGCTGTGGAGACCAGAGGTGATGCAGAAATCTCTAATGACACATCTTCTAAATGGCTGCTGTTTGACGAATTTCTTAGTGAATTACTGAACCAGCACTGAACATCCTTTGCTGGTGCTGCCAATTACACAGTTCTGACAGAATACTCAAAACTCCAGCTCCAAAGTACAGTACTGTATCTTCCTTTATTTAGTTCTATAAAACAGACTATACTGGTAAATTCAAGACAAAGGGGAATGAAAGACAGATGCAAATTCAATATGGCTTAGTGGTTTTTTCCGTGTAGGTTTTGTGATAACTTCTGCTTGACACATGGGTTTCTGTTTAATCTATCATGTCTGGGAAGGCATTTTTGCAGTGCTAAACAAGTAGAAAATAATTCCAAATGGCTGGAGGTCTGACAATGTAGTTCTGCATCAGAGTTTACATTAGTTTGCCTATTTTAATTGGAAAGGAAGTTTAAGGATATTTGCTAAAAATAATAATTGCTAGACCTAAATCAACAGAATTCTGTTTCTAATCATAGGAAACAGTTGCACTTTTCAGTGAAGGTTGGTTTTTCTTTTCTATTTGTGTTTTCCACATTGTAACTGGAATTAATCTCACTTATGAACAACTGTTGAAAAAATGAAGTGTGCTACTGAAATTGTCGTTGCTCTGTTTCCTTGAAAGTCCTGAGCAGATATAAAATTAAAAAACCAAAATCGAATGCCACTGGAGGATAAGGTAGGCAGCTTACACAATAGAAGTTGCAAATGGGAAAAAAAAAACTCTTGAGCTTGGCCTTCATGTTAATTCACTGAATTCTTCTAAACTGATGTCCTTTTGGAAGGGATGGTCCAGGCTTTTGCCATCTGCTGATTAGATGGTTGTTTCAGGGTTTTTCACCCAGGAGTAGTGGGAGAGGATGGGTTCATGAAGTGCAAATTGCAGTGCACAGCACATGCACTTGTATTGCTTTGTTAAAGACAGAAGACATCTCTTAGATGTTTTTCTTGGTTCAAATAATCTAATATTTCATGGTGCCTTGTGTTGCAGTACAGGTTCTGATGCATTTGGAAAAACTGTCCTACAGTTAACTTTTGAAGCTGTTATGTTGGGATTTGGTTATATGTTTTACTACCTAAAATTTAGCCTTTTCTAAGTGACACTGCCTCATGAATGGAGGTAGCAAATTTTGCATTGGCTACCGACAGCCACGTTCCCTGTTGAGCAGAGTTGCTTATCAGTCAGTCTTTAATTTTCTGAGGTTTGTAGCTTAGTATTGCAAGTCAAGTCTGCGCAGGCTGATGGTTTGCCTTAACTGCCATTCTGGAAATGTTAGTCTCAATATCTTGACTCATCAGTCAGCTTTGGGATTTGCAGTGCAGGAAAAATACTCAGTATTTTATTTAGCTTACTCTGCAGCTTAGATGAATAGCTCTAGCAGTCCTATCACCTGGAAATTAGAGAGGGGCTGTTGTACTGTGAGGGAGCTGTCCCAATTTAAGCTTTTGTTGTCAAAGAGTGTTAGCTTGGGCAGATTTTACGCACTCATTTTAGATTTACTGTTCTGGTAGCTAAGTTTGGTGAAGGCCCTTTTTGTTTTGCCTCACTCCCAGTTTATAACACTGGTGAGACTCGGCAGGGTCTGATGAGGCACCTGAGCTTTGCCCAGTGCCGGGGTGTGTTCCTGCCCTGCTTCCCTCTGCAGCAGCAGCCTCCTTGCGCTGCGGTTCTCCAGAAGGGGAGCGCAGCGACAATCTGTTCAGTACTGACAGTACCGCCGGTGCTGGCATCCAGTGCAGGCCGGGGGGAGGAAGCAGCTGGGATTCAAATACCAGCGGGCTGAAGAGCGGAAAGCAAGGAGAAGATGCTAGGCTGGGACACAGAGGGCGAGCTCTCAGAGGAGAGGAACAAAGACTGTAAAAGCCAGAGACTGTTGAAGAGAAAAAAGGGGCTGTGCAGGTAGCAGGACAAGGAAAGGTGAGAGGAGTTGATTTGTAAGCAGCAATGAATAACAAAATGAGGTTCTGAGGATAGGAAAAATGTGAATAATTACTTGTTTGGGTTAAAAAAGTTCTGTATGGCTTGGACCATTCTTCTAGAAAAGTGTTGCAGTTTAATACTGCTGAGATTTTGTGGCAGGTGCTCTCAATGGAAGGTTCTTTTTTTTTACAGGAATATCATTCTCCAAATCATTGGCTCATTAGGTTTTGAATTAGCTAACTCTGAACATATTTTGTTTAATTTTGTTTCTGTTTTACTGACTGCTGCCTCTTTGAAGACAGATTACCTGTGTCCTTCAAATGCCGGTGGCATTTTCCAGAGGAACCATTTTTCTGTAATTGGAGGTCTTTTCTATGAATAAAAAACATGAATTTGTGGAATGCATTAATAGTAATGTGGGTGTGAAGAGAAGTCTGAAATGTTTAAAAACCGGATGCTTTTTGTACATTGTATAGTTTTCATGGTTTGTAATTGAGAATAATGATCGATGCTCAGGGGAAACTGCCTTTTTTTTTTTTTTTTTGCTTTGGTCATCTGAAATGAATAGTATACTTCTGTTATAAGCTTAGACAGTGATGATAAAAGCAGTACTTGTCTCTGTCAACATTTGTGTAAAACAAGTCTCAGGAGATTTCTGAATATTTTATTTAATTATGAGAATAGTAAATCTGTCCAGTGTAGTGTCTGGATGAGCTGTCTTGTATCAAAACATTAATTGATTTTTATGCTTTACAGCTGTGTTTTTGGAATAAGTACTGGAATGAAAGCCAAAAGCTCCACTCTGGATTTTAAGAACCATACTGGAAAAGAGTTAAGGGATTGATTTAGTTTTCTGGTTTAGAAATTTTGAGGAGGAAGAAAAAGGAGGGACTTCAACTGCCTATTAGCTTGGTTTGCCAGCAGTCTCAGTCTTGTTACATTATCACAGGGGTATGGTTATCCATTTCTGTGTGAATATCTTGGTTTAAGAAGATAGGCATCTAGTGAGGCCTTTATTTTCACTTAAATCTGTTATTAACATTAAATTGTGGAAGTAGGGATTTACTGGGATTGCTGAACTGTGGATTTGTTTCTTCAGATATGAATACTGTGAAGGCCAGCTGTCAGCTTTTCTAGAAATATGGAGTTTTACATTCTGGACACATTCTATACATTAACCAATTCCTTAAACCTTGTGTTTTGTCTTTATTAGGAAACTCATTGTGTAATGTCAGATGGTACAGTATGGATAAAGAACTATGTATGTTTGTAACAAGATTTGCATCAGCTTGAGTAAGAGATATTGTGAGAGTTTTCTCCCCAGTTTAAAAGCACATTTTCATGGAAATAACTTCACAAATAGCTATGCAACAGGATTTTGTGGGGTAGGTTGACCCTTATATGCATTTTGCTCTCACAAGGAGACATTCTTTGTAGGTTCTAAAGCAAGTTAATTTCAGTTTGGTTGAGCTATGCATTTTCTATATGCTTGTGTTATATTTGCTTTTTCTCCTCCTGCTTGGAAGGCATACACACATTCTTAAAATCTTTAAGATGTAGTAAAGTTTGTTCTATTGGTTTGGAAGCTGAGTGTGCCTGTAATGCGAGGAGATGACTGTAGGCCAGAAATAGAGAAGATGGGAATTAAGACAGGAGAGTTCGGTCTCCCTGTTCCTGGCAATGGCCAGCTGCCAACTGTGCTGAAGCTGTAATGATGAACTGCAGCTCTGCACCCATCAATAGTGGGCCCTCAGCACAAGTTCTGTGGCCTCAGAGATGTCGATGTCTGTTTTGTCCCTCACACAGATTGGATAGATCAATGGGGAGGCCTTGAGATGGCTTGAGAGCAGAGACACGTACACAATGCTGTTTTGCAGTGCAGAAATATATGGAAGTCTAGGAGAAGTCAGCTGTTTATTCTCCTGCTGTAAAATAATGCTCTGAAATCCTGCCGTGCAATACATTTTAGGGGACTATTCAGATGAAGTATTGAATTCCCTGGACTTGAGGCTATTAAAAGTGAGAGCTGTGTCTAGTACCAGAGTTATTTCCTCTTGCATGAATACGTTGTGATGTATGTATCTCCTGTTTCCCCAGTTGCTATATGCTCAGAAGGAGTCTTCCTGCTAAGACCCCTCTGGTCTCTTGAAAATAATAGAGTTAATCTGAAAAAACAGCAGTTCCTTTGTGAGGGGATGGACCTGCAGCACTGGAGAAGGGTTTTTTCCTTTTCGCCTTTTCAGGTTATAGCTTTCTTCTTTCTGAAAGCCAGAAAAGCCACTCTGAGACAAGGGGAGCGGGAGACAGGAAGAGCCGAAGTTTGGAAGGAGAGAGTTGAGTTAGACACGAGCAGGGCTGCTTCAGCTGGCATTACAGGGATTGGGGTGTGGGAGAAAATGGGTGCAGAAGACTGTTGGCCTGTTGAATTGTGAGGGATTATGGGGCTTGAGGTTGCAAGTCAGTAACAGCCCTACATCCACTGTGCTGTGAGAGGGAAGATAGATCTGAACGTGAAGGTGTTGGGACCTGCAGTGGTAATGGATCGATTCTTGCTCGTGTTGAAACATCTGTGGTTGTGTACTGTTCTTGTTCTTACCTTTCAATAATGGCTTCTACACAATTGTGTTTTTGTACATGTGCTAATCTTTGGATAGAATTGTGTGAATGAGTTTATCTTTTAAAGCATAGTGGATGTTCTTTCTACTAAGTTTCATGTAGAAAAAGAGTGTAGAAATGTTTGTCTTGTACTAAAAATATTGCCTAGTCTGCTAATAGCAAAGATTTCCATCTAATGTAATGTAACTGTATAAAAAAACCTAAAGTGTTTGTGGAGCACCTATAGTTAAAAACTGCATTTAGGTGGCCTCTCTAAAAATCAGATTCATTTGCAGATTATGCAGAACAGGAAAAAAAATGGATTATCTCTACTAACAATCCTTTGAGAGGGAGCTGTCCTGTGGTTATGAAAGCAGGTGTAAGAAAAGTAGGTGTAAGAAATCCATACTCATATCTGTGGTACCATAAAAAGGCCAGTTCTAACCTTTATTGCTTTCTATGTAATTGAAATTTTAAAATTCTCATCAGGCTTTTGTTGGTATATAGAATAAATAACAAATTGCATAAACCTTCAGTGGTGAAACCTACAAAAAATAGAAGTGCCCCACATAAATCCTTTGACCTTTTGTCCCATCTGAAGAAAAACAACCCACCGTGCCAAAATGACAAAAAAGTTGAAGCCTTAATTATTGGCTTAATTGCTCATATTTTTATGGACTTCACAGTACTTCAAGTGATCTGGTTTTCAGATGTACAGCTATAGGCAATAATTTATGTGAAGGATTTTGAACTAGGAAATGGTTTTACGAAAGATTTTTTTTAAACTGCAATTAATAAAACCTCTAAGGGCTTCTTTTTCCTTCCATCTCCTTTATGTAAACGTCTTTACTTGTACCAAAGCTTTGTTTTCCCAGTTATAGTTCTTGCCATCAGTTTCATCCAGTTATAATTGTTTGGGTTTTTTTAAAATGTAGGAATTTGAAGGTATTTTTGTAACAAATAATACATAAATATCCATCTGAAACAACAGCCAGTAAAAATTGCTGCTATAAGGTTTATTTTGATAAGATTTTTTTTCCCAATCAGCCTCCTATAAAGTTTTGACACTTTGCAGTGTTATAGTGGATCTGCTTTGCCTGTCATTAAACTTTCAGTACTTACAGCTGTGTTTAACACTTGGGTTGAATATGGTACGTTTATATCAAACACTCTAAGGAGGGGTCTGTAAGAACATTTGCACCTCATGTGCCTCCTTGATGCTTAGCAGCATTTTAAAATGTTACAGAAAATGGAAGCAATTTCATCATTGTATTATGACAGGTTTGCAGTGATTCTAAGTAGGTATAACGAAATATTCCTGTTCTATGGATATTTTCATATATTATCACTGTAAAATATTTTCTTCTCTTATTTATGAAAGACTACTAGCTGTCAGTGTCTTTCAGGTGCCTGTCAACATATCACCATAGCTCTTTTCATGTGTACACATGAAAAATTACCATATCCATAGGGAAAATATTTTAATTGGAGAACTTCTTTTAAATTTTTTATGAGTAAAAATGTAGCCATAAAAGACTTCACCCTTTAAAATTGCAAATGCAATAAGATGTAAGCTAAATTAGAGATCTAGACTTTATTCACCTGAGCAATATTTATATTTAATTGTGATATAAAACATATGTAAAATTTACCCTTTGAGACTAGTGCAAATTTGAGACACAATAAGGAGTTTCATAACATACAGTGATGTGGAAGATATATAAATGAGAGTGATGTTGCTTTTTATTAGTTTTTGCTGCATGGATTTTTGTTTGAATTTTATTTTTAAGACTCTTAACCATTGCCTGAAAGAACACGCTGCATACTTTTGTTTTACTCCCTTTTGCAGATGTTTATTTTCTTTGATTACATCTAGAGGGCTTCCTTGTGTCTAGGTAACTTAAGAGCTGTGGTAGACAGGGTCAGTGTGAAAAATTTATGGGGGAATAATTTAGACTGCTATCAAAAAAGTACTTGGTTTCAAAGGGGAGTCTGTGATGGTTGCAGAGCTTTTTATTTTCTTATACCTGCACTGAAATCTTGAAATCTGAAATCACAGAATTTACTTTTTCACAATAGTTTCCCTTTTTATAAATTTTGGTAAAATTTTCTGGTTTGGGTGCATTTAGTTTGTTTACTTTGTTTTAAAACTCACTTGGAATTCTTTTCATAATTTCAGAAATGTGGCTTTATTAGGCCCCTTTTTCTAATATTATCCAATAATCCAATACTTCAATGCAGGTATATTTAGATTAATACAGAAATCTGTAGTCAATCAGTTGGTTTGAAACAAATATTTTCTTCAGCTTGCATAGGTGTCCATACTGTGAAATGTCAAATCATAAATCCACTGTAGAAATGTCTAGTGTCTTTTTCCCTACAATTTAGAAAATGAGATCAGTCCTGAAGTAAAAATATTCCTGGTAAATAACAAGATAAATTGAAAAGTGTCTTAAACTTATCTAAGAGTATTCATGTGCAGGGATGACAGTGGTTTAACAAAGTCACTACAGAGTGATTTCATATATTCAATTGCTGTTATTTGTGTATATTGAATTACTTTCCTCCAAGGTGCTTGGAGATATTTCAATTTGTTTATTCTGTGTCAACTTTTCCATGTTTAGGAGTATCTTTGAATATGTTTCAATTAATGAAATGAATTAATGGATTCAAGCCAAATATTATTGTCTTTGTTCTGTTCCTCCCCCTGCATATGTGCCCCATCACATGTGCACAAAAGAGATGCTTAGCTTCATCATACAGTGGAATGGATTTTTGTTTTAGTTGGGGTGTTTGAACTTACATATGCAGTAGGAAAGTTATTCTTTAGTGGTAAATGATTCTGTGAATGGTGCTGGCACCCTGATGAGTTACCACCCTTAACTCAGAATCTGTAGCTCTCCCAAGTGTGTCAGGTAACCAGATGATGGGGAGGTTGACTTAAAGCAGTCACATCTAGTTTTTTATGAGTGAGAGTGCACTTTAGAGTGACAGTCATACAAAAGTTAAGCGTTTTGCAGCTTACTAGTTGTGTTAGAAGTAGGTTTTAAAATATTAGGAGAGTAATGCTTGACTGAATAAAGGACTGTTATATTGGACTGAAAAGGAAAATGGCAGTGGAAGAGGAGAATAACTTTAAAGATTGTATTTTCAGGCTGTATTAATATACAGTCTAGAAATCATAGATCTATAAATAATTTTCAAGATTGTGGTGATAATTACTTTTTTTTTTAAAAAGGCAGATAAATGGGAATTAACTCCCTGAATGGTTTGAGCCTAGCTTTCCCTCTGAAGTGCAGAAATTTTTATGAACTAACAAATGCAAAAAGTTGTGAGCAATTTTTCTGTGATGCAGGTTAATGATGATCATGTTTCCAGAGGGAAGAGGTGTTGGGTATGAGAGGAGCCTTCCTTTCTCCATCTTGGAAATCTGCAATATAAGAATGTATTTGAGATTTAAGCTTTCCTTTTTGGGAGTTTTCTGGAGGCATTTTTGTTAAATTCTTCATGTACAGGAAATCAGGACCTCTGTCTTGTTAATTTAGAGAAAGTTTAAATTTATGAAAAGTGCTCAAAGTACTGGATTTGCTGTAGAGGAGGTGCTTTGCTGGCATGGACTGGGAGTTGTCCCAAAACTCGCATTTTGAGTAGTTGCTGTTACCAGATTAATCCTGCTTTCTAGTTAGGCTGAGGAACATCCTTCTTGTCTTCACAGAGAACACAACAGTAACCAGCTTCCTTGTTCCTTGGGTCTCCAACAGGTGACTCAGTTTAATAATGTGTATTAGCTCATTCCCTGTCACTGTTTCTACATGGAAAGGGAAATTTTCTTTTATGTTGGTTCAATAATAGTATTTCCTGGCAATGTAATGAGCTTGATCATTCGCGTTTTCAGAATGTAGGCTCATCAGAAGTTCCTGTGACTCATGAACATAGAACTTATCATCCAGTTAAACTTTTTTCCAACAGAGTATTAAAAAAAACCCAAAACAACAACAAAAAAAAACAAACCCAAAAAACCCAAAAAACCCATACTGGCATATAGTACTGGAAGTTCCCTTTTTTTACCACTTAAGCTTGAAAGATTTTTTGTAGAATAAGGGATGTTACTCACTTAAGGAAGTCTACTTTCTTTTGTATGTTACTCCTGCCTGATTGGTCAGTCTCACTCACATCCTCTTCTTGTGCAGAGTAATTATTTCAAGCTGTCTTCTCCATCTGTTACCAGATTTGGAAATGCAGCTTTCCGCAGTTCACCTGTGTGTTTTTACCCCCACACTTAAAACAAATAGGCAAAAAAAAAAAAAAGTTTAAAAAATCCCTAACCCTTTTAAGGCTTTTTCCCCCCCTTTGTCTACATTGTTTTCTTTGTTTCTTTTACTGGTGTGTGCAATGATCTTATCAAAAAATTATACTGAAAATGAACACTTAATTTCTCTGTCAACGTGCTGACTTTTTTCACTTCCACAGATTTCACTGTACAGCTGGAATAGCTGTGCTTCACTAGCTTAACATGAAAAAAGACTAATTTATTTTCTTGATAATCTCTGTGTTTCTGGAGTTAAGTCGTATTTGCATCTGGTGGAGTTTGTGCAAGTCAGTTTTTCTCAGTATAGAGACCCTGAAAAATGCATTGTTATGAAATCTTCAAGAATATTTTTTTCAGTAAGTTTCATATACCAGATGGCTTTGAGACCTATTTAGCTATCTGTTTTTGTTAATCTTGCTTTGTGGCTTCAGACCTCAAAACTTAATTTCCCCACTTGCTGATAAATATAGGGTTATAGGAATTGCCATGTTGGGTCAGACCATCTGTTCTTTAATTAGGAATAGTAACAGATGCTTGGGATGATGATGTGCAAAAAAAAAAAAATTACAATAGGCAGTTATGACAGTAATATACTCTGGGGTGTATCTCTGTGATCCTGTTAGTTTGACTTGTGTCAAAAGACTCAAAGACTTTGGTATCTATTCTAGCTCTTTGTTATTAAAATATTTTTTGTTACAATGTAATTTTATCTTCTGTTCTTCCCTTTAATGCTGCTAAACTTTTGGCTTGCAGTTCCATATCCCTTAGCAATATGTTCCCTGGGTAGAGGTATGAAGAGGCAGCCCTTTTTGTTGATGGTAAACTTGTCAGCTTTCATTTGGCCTAACATAATCTCTTGTTCTTACGGTATTCTGGGGAGGAAATTCTTCTCTGCTTTTTGTGTGCTGTTTTCTATCTTGGCAGGGCAGTGGAAATCTTAGTCTTCTTGATTTTCCCCTTCATATTGATATTTCCATGCTGCTTGTTATTCTTGGGAGTCTCTCTGTAAGGCTTTTAAAACAGCAGTAACGGGATGATTCCAATTTCTCACCGTGTTTCAACTGAGAAAACAATGTTAGTTCCTGGGAGAGAGGACTTTTATGCCTTTGAAAAGGTATAATTCTTAGGAAAGCCTTTAGAATTTTAGTTTTAAATTGAGTTGTTATGGTGAAGATGGCTTTGCAAGGGAAATGTTGGCTAAACCTGAGACATTACTGCAGGTAATTATGGGGTTGGGGCAGAGCCCCCTTTGGGGATCTCAGAGGATATCTGTGCGCCCCATGGTAGTCCTATATCCAAAATGAGAATCAGCACTTTCTTTTTTTCGTACAGCAACTAGAGTACTACTTAAAAGATTCTCAAACTAGGGTGGTTTTGGTAGTAGCAGCAGCCTTAAACAGAAATTCCCAAGCCAGGGGTTGTGGTGGCTACAGCTAAGCATGGAACACAATAGAAACCTGTTGGTTTTTTTGGTGTCTTGTGCTGATCAAGAGCACTTGATATAGAAAGCAGCTGATGTAGATCAAGATTAAAAATATCTCTGCAAAAGGGGCTTTAATTCACTTCATTCTTAGGAGTGTTGCAGGGAGAGGATTACTTCTTAGTGGAGTATTGCTTGGGTATTGCCAGCCTCCTTAAATTGCTTACAATATTCTGCGTAGATACTTAGAAAACTCATGATATGTGAAATCTCAAGGTGGGTGCAAGTTAGTAGTGAAGAAGTGGATAGGATTTGGGTGAGTGGCTGAGAAGACAAGTAGGAAATTTAATGGTGGGGAGAGACAGCTTCTTGTGAGATACATGAGTGAGGAGAAATGAAGTGTTGAAGCCTATCCCAGCTAGCAAGGGAATGCAGTTGTTTTTCTAACCTGCTTTTAAGCATTAGAGCCAGCCGTCTGTTGTGCTGTGTTCCAGTTTCCAAGGAGATGTGAGATATTTTTATGAAACTGAGAAATCGAGAAATCATAGGAAGAGGAATTTTAAATGCATGTCAAACTTGAAAATACAGTGGCAGGAAGAACCTATGTAATGTGCAATATTTAAAGATAAAATTGAAATGCCATATGACTGAAATTGTCTTTTTCACCAATGGTGATGACTTTGACCAATGGTGTTTAACTGAGAGCTATTTTAGGATGCTAAACAACATTCCTTTCATTTTTAACTGCTTGGAGGGGAGGCCAATTGCCTTGTAATAGATTCTGTTTATTCTGAAGTCTGCAAGAATTCTTTACTCATGATCAGAAACCCTGAAATGTTACTGAGAATTTGTTTTTTTAAAGAATCTGCATATCTAATTCTTGAGTTAACTATTTGGGTTGAGAGTGTTCAGTTAATAGATTTTGTATGCTGAGCAGCTCAGGAATGTTCTGTGCCTAGAATGCTGAGAGCGATATAAGATTGTATGAAATGCACAAGTTAACTTTGTGAGGAAATTTATCTTCAGTTGACAACAGCATGTGTGTTGTATATGATTGTTTTGCCTGTAAAAGGTACTCAGATTCAGACTTAGGCTTTGGAGTTCTTGGTAGTTGCAGGGAGTCCCTTGAAGCTATGCATGAGTGGGCTAATTTTGCTAATTGAGGAAATGCCTGTGTTTTGTGAAAGATTTAGTAATCAAGAGATGGACTTCTGTATTGGTGGTGGCATCACAGTGTTTGTTACAGAGTGTCTTGGTGCAGCATTGTTTAAATTAGATTAATGGGATTGCAGCAGACTTATAAACCAAAGGGAAGACTGATTATCATTTGTGCTTATTGCAAATTACCTACTTGCTGCTATATGTCCTGTTTGAATTTGAGATTTATTCTAGTCATACATTGCTGTAGATTTGTTGTGGTTCTGGCTGATTTTCTATTTCTTCTGTTTATTTTAACCCACTTGTGATTTCACTTTTATGGCTGTGCTGATCTCTGTTGTGGTTACAGTATTATTTGTGCACCTTTGGTATGGCTGGCCAGTTGAATGGGGCAGGTAGGGCATGTAGCAAGAATTCATGGGGATTTTACTATGCTTGTCTGAAAATTCAGGAGAAGGATAAGCAGAAACCAAAAATACTACCATGTGGATGAGAATCTGAGGTGGAAGCCTGGGAGGGACTGTAGTTCAGACTAGGTAATGTTGGGGGAGGAATAGATTCAATGAACGTAGGTAAAAAACATTGGCTCCAACTTCAGGATACCTGATGTTGTGAATCAATCAACAGTGAACTATATGTTTATTGCAAATCAGTCTTCCTCAGAACTATTTGTTTAGGGAAACCAGCAACCCATAGCTTGTTGGATCCCTAGCTGTGATAGTTACTATTTTTTCCATAGGTCAATGGTGATTTTCTTTACAAGCAGGCTATAATGGATCTTTTAAAGATACATATAACACCTGATTTAGTTAAAAAACTCAAAGTATGAATTTTTTAGAATTTTACTAGAAAAAAAACAAAACAAAAAAAAACCCCACCCTAAAATGCATTGCACTATTTTGAACTTTTTGGTAGAAGAGTCCTTCCTTTTTATATATTTAAAGTATCTTTTCTAAAATGCTTTAGTTGTAATATCTCTTTATGATGGTTTCCTGCTGATTTTTACTTTTAAGACACTAGATTTCATTTTACTCAATATTCTAGGAAGGAATCACCTGCATTTACTTACATGTCAAACCTTAATTTTATCCTGTCACCAATGAAGATATTTGAACATTGATTTAAACAAGCAAGTGAGCTGAAAACTTTGTGTTAATGAAAATATTTGTAATAAATTTGAAAAAACTGTTGTTATTGAGAAATCACAGAACACAATGAATTGCAGAAATTTTCTCTAAACAAAACTGTTAAGAGATTTTTACTGATGCAGAAAACCAGATGTCTTTACAAGCTATCACCAGTTGTGGTTTTCAGTTAAACATGCTGATTTCTTAAAGCAGCAGGCCGCTGAACTGCGCTGGTGACTTGAGTCCTGTCTGTGCTTGATTAACATATTCTTGAGATCAAGATAATAGAAAAAGGCTTGAGTAACTTCAAAGAAGGGACTGAAAATGAAAAAGTTTTGGGTTATAGTAACAGACGCTACTGAATGTTGCATTATCCGGTGTATAGGAGCAATTAAGTTGTTTCTCATGAATGTAATGGCTTCGGATTTAGAGGCTAGGTTTGGATGATTTATTAGGAGGAGATTCTGTCCGGTGAGGGTGGTGAGGCACTGGAACAGGTTGCACAGAGATGTTGTGGGTGTTCCATTCTGGGAAATTTTCCAGGCTGGGTTGGATGGGGCTTTGAGCAAACTGGTCTTATGGAAGATGTCTCTACCCGTGACAGTGGTGATGGACTAGGCCATCTTTAAGGTCCCTTCCAACCCAGACCATTAAATGACTTTGGCTTTATATTTGTGGAAAAGGTCAAAGTGTGAGGGATAATTTAAATAAGGGTCAACTGATGAGAAGAATATATAAGGGTTTTTTTCTGTTGGCATCTGAGTGCAGAGAGAGCTTCAGTGAGCACTTGAAGTTATGGAGACATACTTTCCCAACTTTACTGTAGAGAGCAAAGTGAAATTTTTTTTTGCAGTGAAACCTCAAAGCTAAAGAGGAATTTCAAAATGGAAATAAAATAATCTGTCAGGAGAGATTCATTAGCTGCTATTCAGTACTGAAAACTGAGTAAAATGCTTATGGCCAGCTAAATCAATATGAATGTGTTACATTTTTATATTCTTTTACTTGCATGCATAACGAAACACATCTAAATAATTTTGATTTAGGCAGGATTGCAGTTAGTTAATGTACACTTGTATTTAAAACTTTTCTTAAAGAAAATTATGCATTTCTGAGAATCAGTTTTATTTTAAGGAATGATAAACAATTTTTTATATAGATGAGATGGGTTCTGTCTCTTCAGTTATCTCTCATACAAAACTGACAACAAGTTTCTTTAAAGGCATGGTTTGCCTCTGAGAACATTTAACTTGTTAAACCTTGTGCAGACAGCTCTTCCTACATGTAGTTCTTTAATGGTTTTATCCTTGAGGTTGCTGCACAAAGAATCTAAAATTGCACACATCTTGCCTAAGGGAAGGTCTTAATTATGGTGGTGTGTATTTTGTTGAAAAGTCAGAAGGATTGGTGTCTATGGTAGATTTAGTAATCAAAATAGTGGAGGTCTGGCTACAGCAAAATGCTGTGGTCCCCTCAAAGGCTGTGTGTTAGGCAAATCTGACTTTTTTTTTCCTCTGATGTGAGAGGGGTTTCTGCTCTTGCCTGCATGTAAGTGTCATATGGCTGAATGAAATTTGGTACTCTGAATAATCATTGCTACTTGTGTAGTAACACATCAGCAGCCTCAAAATGGGCCTGTACCTTCTGAGCTGCTGTCTCCTGTCTTTGTGTGTTTGCAGGCACCGGCTCATCTGCCCTCTGCTGTCAGAGCTGCGTGCAGTGTTTAATCTCAGAAGTTGGGAAGGTGGTTATGCAGACCCCATAAAACAGAGTAGAAAGGAGGTGTCTCTGTAAGTGGTATGTTTAACATGCACAGTAGCTGTGACAGTGTGGGTCTAATGCTTTTCCTTTCTGTCTTTTGTGAAAAACTGTAGCTTTGCACAAGCTTTCATCTTCTGTTTTCATCTGAGAGAAGAGGGAAGGCAGCATGCTTTCCACCTAATTACATTTTATACTTTACCTGGGGACTTTTGTTTCACGTCCAGGAGCATTTCAGAGCCACATTGGGGTTGATGCACTTCTCACCTCCAGCGCTGTCATCTTCTCTGAAATGCTGCCTGTGGACTCATACAATTGTTTGTCAGAAAAGACTGCTAAGTTGATTGGGTCTAACTCTTAACCTAATACTGCCAAATTTGTCAGTAAGCCACATCCCCAAATGCCTCGTCTACGCATCTTTTAAATACCTCTATGCGTGGTGACTCCACCACTTCCCTGGGCAGCCTGTTCCAATGCTTGTCAATCCTTTTGGGGACAATTTTTTTCTTAATATCCAGTCTAAGTAACTGGTACAACTTGAAGTCACTTCCTCTTGTCCTGTTGCTTGTTACTGTGGAAAAGAGACCAGCCCCCACTTTGCTACAATCTCCTTTGAGGTAGTTTTAGGTATTCAAGGAAATGCAGTGGTGTGAGTCAATGCTATTAAAAATGACAGGGAAATACCATTAAGTAATAGGATACAATCTCTTCAGGGTCTTGAATCTGGTCCTGACTGTGGGGGACACATCTACTTTTGTCCTTGAGACTTTCTATTACTGTGCAATGAAGAAGCCACCTTTATGGCACTTCATGTATAAGGTTACCTGTGCTGTTTGCATTATTCAGTTTGTAAAAGGAGTGGATGTCTGTGGTGCTAATTAAACATCATCCTCCCAGGAACCAATTATCTGTAAGTAGAAACAGCAGAAGCATGATACAGTGCTGCATCCCAGGGAGGATGAAACGTTTCCCTATCCAATGCTTCTTCCTTAGCTAACAAGTCATATTCATTTTATCGGTTGCATTTACACGTGAGAGCTCTAAGCAGAAACCTCAGGGCATTGTAGTGCTTAATGTATAATAAATACTATTTGCTTTTTTTAATGGCTAAATGAAAATGCATTTTAAGCTTTTATCAAGAATCTTTGCAAAGATTTTATGAACCTTTAAAACTAATCTTTAATGTGATGTTTAAGAGGTCTGGCAAAGAAAATTTTCTTAGTAATGTCACTCATCTAAAGGGGGAAAAATGGCTGCAGCTGGAAGCTTTCTTCCAGTTTCTTAATGGAATGGTTCTAAGAAGGAACCAAGAGTATTCTAGTAGTACATACCTTTGCAGTTGAGGGAATTAAGTTAGTGATGCCAAATCCAGAAGGTGACTATAGGCAGGTCAAGATTGAGGCACATTGATGGGTCTTGTTGTATTTGCACACTGGTTCCAGGAGTCTATTTCCCATTAAGTTAATCAGATGCTTGTGACTCTTTACAGCTGTTTAACCTGCAAAGGGCTATTTTAACTGCACTGTGATATTCAAGAGGCATGTCACATGTTGCTCTTATTAGTTCTCATCTTTTCAACAAAATTAGGGAACTATTTGTTTCTTCCCTTAATTTTCAAAATAAATATTTCAATAAAATGTTGAATAAAAAGCCCTATAAGCTATCCTTTGGCTATTTAGCATTCACCTATATCTTTTTTTTTGCCATCAAGCCTTCATTTGATATAGTATCTCTCATATGAATAGACAGTGGAGAAAACATAATTCCTTGATCTGCATTTATTATTACTTTGTTTACCTATAGAGAAGCGTTAAGATTTATGTCTGTGTTTCGTGAATTTTTTTTAAAAAATGAATGAGACAGTTGTTTCCCTGTGGGGAAATGTCACTCTCATTTTCTGCTTTTAGTGCAGGGGTATGGTTCTATTATGATTATGTACTGTTAGCCCTGCAGGTTGCACTGGTGAAAGTGTGTTTGCAGAACTTTTCAGTGCAGCTTAAAGAAGCTGTTGGAGAGCATAGTTCATGTTTGGGGTTTTTTAGTTTCTCCTGCTGAAGATAGCACGTGGCTCAGGATTGAGAGTTTCCAGCATTTGAAACAGTAGATTCTAGCAAACAAATTGCATTACTTCTGTAAAGTGAATAATCTGTCTAATGGATGGCACGTGTCATGTCACGGTGTTAAGGAAATCAATTCCAGCAGATGCGCAGCTGTCTCCCAGCCTCCAGCTGCTGCCTCTCTTATGCTTCACACCCAAAAGGCTTGGAAAGTATTTTTGGTAACAGGGGAGGTGGATTTTGGTGTATTTTAGGTATCTTGGACTGAAAAAAAAAAGCATTTGATTGTGTTGCCATTTCTAAATTGGATGGTAACATTAGACTCCAAACAGTAGTAACAATCAAAACCATCATTTAAAAAACAATCTAATAATGCGTTTCTCTGACACATAGGATAATCCTTTTATTTTTATGGTTCCTCTATATTCAGTAAAAACACTATAAAAGTTGTCACTGTTTTCAGAGTTTTGTGTATGCAGTTTCCCTGTGGAGTTTGGAGGATTCAAAAAATTACTATGCAAAATTTTTTTTGCTTTCATTTAAAACAATTCAAGCTTCTTATTGACATTGAAGTTCTCTTGTGAAATAACATTTGACTTTTTAAATATCTAATGAGCTCTTAGTTTAATACAGTGATGTCTAAAAAGAGTGGTGTCCTAATTTTTTTGTTACTGTTGTTCTCATTGGTGGTTGTGAGGAGCAGTGCAGTAAATACTTTTAATTTCTGAAGACATGTGCTTTAGTAATAAATTAAATTATGGCTTTAATGATAATACTGTATAGGCAATTCTTTTGCAAGGAAATTCAGTGCAGTAGTACTGGTGTTAGAACTTGGTCTTTTCATGCAGTTATTACGCACAGTAAAATTGACAGCACAGTGGAAGAATGAAAAGTGACAGTTGCTTGTTAGAATTTAAATGGCATAATAAAAAATTACAATCCATGTGAGAACTTTTAATTGATCTTTTTATGCACAAGTATAATCCTGACATACTGCCAAAATGAAGGTGCACATGAATGAAATTACAAAGTTTTGTAGTTAATTGAATGCATTTATTTCTCAGACCCTTCTCCTTGAAATAACTTCTGTAGAAGGCTGAGTTTTAAAGATGCTCACCAGTTTTGGGGGATTCTCTTTTTACTTAAATATTTACAGCAATTTTACAGTATTTCTGTGTATGTATTTATTAGAAAGTCCTTAAATTGGCTTTGTACAGTAGATTTTATATATGGTGAAATCTGCCACCTTTTTCCCTTTTCGTAATATATTATTCATTACTTTTTTTTGAAGTCTTTGCCAATACTATACTGAAATCGTTGTACAGTGGTTGCTCCATGCAGATGTTCAAGTCCTACCTCCTGGTGGAAATGTTCTTTTAGTTGTCCAGTGAGTTATGTAGGATAACTTCCTGCAAGTAGATAATTGATCTAACACTACAAGAATGTATCTATATAGATATATCTGTGCAGAAATATAATTGTAGATATTACATCTCTGATAGTTATAACATAAATAGCTTTTTTTCTGAAGGTTCTCAAGTTGACATCTTCAATTATTAGATTTGTCACGTGCCTAGTCTTTTCCCAGGAGTTTCAAGAAGTGTCAGTATCTGGTGTGCAGGAAAATGGGATGTGACAAGAGTAATGTGGAGAATATTTTTTCAACTGCTGTTACTGTGACATGTTCCTTTAATGAACAAGAATTTATAAGCATGTCTGCTCAGACTGGAAGTTATAGTCTCCTACAGAACCTCATTTTAGTTGAAGTTCTTGATGGTCTTCATGATAGATGGTGTTGATATCCCAGCTTTTAATGCTGATGATGTGTTCTTCAGAAGATGCTTCATGATGAGATGTCCATAAAATGCTTGCTTAAAGCATTTATGTGTTTGGCAGTTCACAAAGCTAGATGGGCATGCCAACATTTCTCACCTTGGTTTTCACCTGGAGGAATCTTCGTTTTAAACAAAAGAGTGCATTTGAAATTTTGATTGCTTCACAGTTAACTAGCTTGATTTTATGGTTTTGAGATGCAGATGCTGAAAATAACTGCAAGGCATTTACCTCTGTTTCTCTTCTGCTTGTGGAACTTTACCCTGGACTCAGTTTCCTATGGCCACTCTTTTTCTGATGCATATGGATTGTTTTAGTAGCTCATGTTGCATGGAAAAGTCTTAGAAGGCAGCTACAGCCAGGGTACAGTATGTCACGTTGGCATGGAAGTAATGCTGTATCTGCTAAATAAATAGCCACCCAGCTCATTTATCATTTTCTGCTGTGTGATAGCTATGTCAATTAAAACAGAGGAAGTATCCCTGGTTAAGTGCTGCTTTGGTTATACTTCTGTGCTGCTGTCTGTGTGTTAAGGTGTCAGTCCTATGTACCCTTTACCATGGCTTTCTGCATTTCTCTTTGAAATGCTCTGCTTGTCTCTCTGGGTTTTGTGCTTTATGTCCCACTTCTGCTCCAGACTTTGACATGGTGTAGAGTTACATACCCTGATATTTGCTCACTGTGTGAATGGATTCAGCTGCCCACTTGGAGCATCAGCTGTCTGAGCTGATCTGTGATGATTTTTCTTGAAAGGATTGTGTTGTGCTATGCTGGTCTGTGTGTTTTGAAAAACCAGTAAACTAGTATATGGTATGCTGTGTTATACTTCAAGTATATTTATGTTGGTCATATAATTTTGTTTTGTGCACAGATTCTTTTTTATAATTCTTGATGTAAACTGTTGGTAATTTGGCATCAGTTGAAAGAAACGTTTGTGCTGATGGATTTAAAAGCAATTTCTATTCTTGCCTTGAAGTGCTAAATGTCATTGTTGTTCTGAAAATATGGATTGGATTTTTTTTTTACGTTAACAATACTGTAGTTGTCTGTGTAACTGCTTATTGATAGAGAAGATGTTAGTTTCAGAATCCTTGCATTGTATCAGATGAAAATATTCCTGAATCTATGCATCAATGTGATGCAGGAAATCAGTGTCATCTGTGTTGACAAGTCTTTGCAATGAGCAAAAGGCTGTTGGGCAGAGTCACAACTTGAGTTCTCTAAACAGGGTTGTTACTACTCTTGATGTCCTAGGAAGAGACCAGTTATGAGTATTTTTATATACCTCAAATCAGCCCTTTTTTGTCCTGCTCATACTTCAGTGTCCTTTGAGTTGGTGGTTTTTTGAAGTTTCTGATTTTGATCTAGTATTCCAATTCATAAGAGTCTCAGAAATTTCATGGGAACCCCTGCAGCTCCACTCTCCCTCCAGGCTGATGGGAGGTGTTTGCCCTGTCACCTCCTCTCCTCAGGACTTTGTTTGTATAGGAGGAGCTGTCAACTTCTGACACCTCACAGGATCACGGTGTCCTTGCACAGTGCTGGCTGAAACATCCAGCTGTTTCCTTTAGTCAGTCTGAAGGTCTTGCATTGGAACTGCTGGATTAGTGAAATTGGTTTTAATTCAGAAGGATGACTTCGAGTTTATGGGTGCCCATTGATTCTTCTTTTGTGGTTTGAAGAAATGTCCTTTGCTTCAAATGAATCACAGGAATTTTCACCTTCTTTCCATCTCCCAAGAATTTCTCTCATCTCTTTGATATGCTTTAAGCATACTTGAATCCTACATTTCTGCCCTGGTGTAGACAAGCCAGTTATGCAACTATTGCTTTATGAATACAGATTTAGAAAAATCTGTTGTTTAATATCCTTAAAGTTTGTGAGACATTAAGGTTTTTGGAAGCATGTCTTTCTATTATCATCATAGGTAATAAACCTTCCAGTATGTCATAAATAGAAATTAAATTACATGCCTGAATAAGATGACAGGAAATCTGTTTTGTCGTTTAGCAGACACTTCGGTCTCCATTTCAAAGATTTGGCTTGTCTTGGAGAAGACCCTCCTTATCTATACTGCCAGCAAAGTTAATCAGACAGGCTGTTTAATATGTGAGAATTAAAATAACGTACTGGATTTTTTTTCTGATCACTAGGGAAACTTTTAGAGTTAATAAAAATTGATGCGTTGTTCCATATTTTTCATTCTTAAAGCAGAACAAATCAATTTTTACTGATTTTTATTCAGCAAATTCAGTGCTAGTATTTGACTAGCAAATGTGGCTGAACTTAATGACTTTTCCCAGCTTCTGCTGCATTAAGCTATGGACAGTTCTCTTCATATTTGTATGAAGATATTCTAGCAAGTTAAGAAAATTCAGGGGTCAGCTGGGAATCATTGCTAAAATGTCTCTCAATCTGATACAGGAATCCTTACTACTTCTACTGAATAGTATTTTTCCTTGACTAAAATCTGTTTGTACCCTTGAATGGTATACTCTATTAATCATTCAGTGATCTTTTTAGAGTTGTCTTGGTTTCTTGATCACTTAATCGGATAAAGATTCACTGAGGATGGCACTGGCGTTGGATTATCCAACTCAATTGTTTCTTGGGGAAGCTATATGGGCCAGTTCAGAGTTTAAATGGTTTAACTTTTTTTTTGCCAGTGGATGTTTGTATTAAGAAGTAGGTGATAATGATGGACCTGTTCCGTCACTTCTGGTGTTGACTGCAAATGTTTCCCTAAAGAAAAAACAGTTAAGTGGTCAGAGTAAAGAACTCATGTTTGAAGTGTGATTAAATGAAAAATTCAATCTCTTTCCAAGTGATAGGGGAGATAGTCAGATATTTGTATATCTGGAACATGTTGTCTGTAAGTGGACAGACAGGATGGTATCTTCCATTATTCAGTGATGAGCAGAAACCATTTTGGTTTTGCTTGGCATCATTTCTTGGGACACTGATTTCTGAGAGCTTTAAGAACCACCTTAGTTCTTCGAAAATGACTGCTTTCTGATGTTGTGCCTTTGGGGACATTGGGTCACTAGTAGTAATTTGAAAGACTGTTAAAGTTATCAAGTAGCAGTTTAATAGAATGAGTGTCATTCTTAATAATTTGTGGGCTTTGCTTAATTTATCTTATGTAGTTTCATTTGTGTATAATTGCCTGGACCACCAAACTGGTATCAAGTTAAAACAGTGGCTTCCTTCCATCCTTCACTTATTTGTAATCTAGCTGTGATACCAAAAAAAACCTCAAAATGCTGGCTTTTAAGAGATATAGAAGGTACTATATTGCAGATGTAGAAGGGTATCCAGAACTCTGCCTAATTAATAGTTTTTTACAAAACGTGAAATAAATGTTATAAATAGGTATTTGTTGATGCTTAAAGATTGTCTGACTTAATAGCTGAGACGGTGTTTATAGTCTTGTAAGCCCCAGAGGTGGAGAATGTCTGATGCTTTTCTGTTCTTCAGTTCTGGGTCTAATAAAACAACATCTTGGCCAAAAGATAGAAACATTGAAAAATATTTAGAAATGTATAAGTAAACCTTGCTCTCAACACCTCTGCTCTTAGTCACACCTGAGTCACTTTTCCTAAGAATCACCTTGAAAGATAATTAGCCATCATAGTGAATGTAAATCGTGAGCGTATTTGTGATCTCTGGGTTCTACAAAATGGCTCCCAGAATTTTTGCATTTTGCTTAGGATTAGGGTTGGGTGTTGCTTTGCCACAATGTTGCTGGATTTGTTTTCACTGTGGTCTCCAAGAAGACAGAGATAAGGAAAACTACTATAGTAGTTTCTTCATGAGCAGGAGCAAATTCTCCTTGGTCATGTCACATTGTCATTAAGTGCTGCTTTCAAAGGCCTGAGGAATAAACCCTTCTAGAGACAAAACACTTTTAAAATTATGAGAATTTTCCCACTGCTTATCGTCAGCTGAGATGGAACTCTCAAGTACATTGTTGATGTTAGTGAACTTTGATTTTGACTGCAATTTTCTGTATTATGTAAAGCAAGACTGCATATGAGCCTTCTATTAATAGTTGTCTCTTACTGTCATGTTTCAAGGTTGTATTTGTTACTAGCATTTTTCTGTCTGAGGTACACTTGCTAAAGTATCATTAAGGGTCACAATTATGGATGCTGTCTTACCTTTTTCATTACTTAAATATGTTGTACTTTACCTAGATTGTGCAACATGATACTAATGTGTTTTGGAAGAAATTGGCTGAAGCCTTACCTGAAGTGATGGGGCAGTGTGAATTGCCTTAACTGCAGATACCTTTCTAAAATCCTGGATGGGTTCAAAGGTACTACATGCTGGAAATGCTTTTACATCCCCCTTCACTGATGAATTATATTGCAAGTTTGTAAAGCATGTGCCAGGCACTAGAATAAGCAGTTAAACTTAGACAGCACAAGTGGTTTACTAGTCAAATATTTTCCTTTTCATTTTAATGTGTAAATTTGAAAAAAAAAAAAAAGTATGTACTGTTCTTTGAACCTAGACTATAAGTGCTTAAAACCTCATGTAAGAATATATCATTTGGAAGATGCTGTTAGGGATGGGACCTTTTTTCACTTAGGCAGATTTTTCCAGAAAAGCAATCTTGTTAAGCCTCAAAAAATAGTTTGCATTTACACAAAAGGTCTCTCAAAAGTTGAAAAGTATAGCAGCAGATCAAATCTCTATATTCTCTCTTTTCTGCTACTGTCCATACTATTAACCTGATTTCTCTTATGCAGGAAAATTGAGCAACTTTATTCATATAGTCATGCAGATGTATTTACTAATAATTCTCTAGTGAAAATTTCTCCGATACTTTAGAGATATTGAAATTAAACCAAAAGACATCTACTTCCAGAGAAGGTCGCACCACACCCCTCTGCAAAATATTATTTATTGGCTAAAAGTCTGTGGTTGTCACTTTAAAGCCATGAATTCTTGTCCCCATGGGTAAGTTAATAAATACAAGGTATAGTAAAACAAATCTCCTTGACATTTTGCTCAAATTTTACAAAACACATTCTTGGTTTGTATTTTGTTAATCAGGTTTTTTGGTTTTGTGGATATCAGTTAAATTGGGATATATTTGCCAAAACTTTTGAGAGCAGGGACGCAGAAATTGGAAAGAGAGGTCTTGGCTTGTCCCTCCTTCTTTTCTGTAGAATCCTTCAAGAGAATAGTTTTGTCCTCTTCTAGGGTTTAGACATGTTTCTAGCTGGGGGTCCCAGAAAAACTGCACAAGGAGTTTGCTTGGGACAGCAAGCAAAGCTGTTCTCTTTAAGGACAGATTTGGGAATTGAACGGTCTCATGGAACAGTTGATTTGGGCAACCATCCTCCTTTTAGAAGAATCCAATTTTGCTTCAGCCTCCTGCTTCAGTATCTCCAATAACATTTTTAAATGTTTACCTGCATTTTGGTGGAGAGTGGTAAGGGAAGAGAGGGAAGAGGGAAGGACGTGATGATTGGAATAGTACTACACCACATTCATTTGAGTCTGCAATGGAGAAAAAAATAAATACCTACACAATATACAGGAAGATTTGCAGTGGGATTCCCCCCCAGCACCTTTGTTCTTGCTTCTTCCTAGATATTTAGTTTCCATAACAACACAAAGTAATTGCTTAATGCATGCTGGGGGCTGGGTTTGTATTTGATTTTTTTTTTCTTTTGCTACTTAAGTTTGAAAGTGTATTGCATGTAGAGTAAAACCTCAGGAGCAATATGGTAATTCTGTTAATGGCTTTTGTTCTGAAACTAAAATATTAAACTGATAAACATGGTGTAGTATTCAGGAATGGCATCTTAGTTTTATTACTTTAAAGCTAAGTTGTGATGCAGTGTTTGTTAATGTGCAAATCTGGATTGAGGCTAAAGGAGGACATACAAAATATCGCATCTATAGTCAGTCTTTAAAAAAAGTCAAGTCTTAAACCATTGAAGATGTTACTAGGGCTTACACAAATGTAGCATTGTGATAAACTGCAGCCTGAGTACTTACCTCAGTTGCAACTTGAATGCTTACCTGCCTGCCTTGTAGCCAGTACTGAAAATTGCTGGTCTGAAATACTTATCCAAAAACCTATGAAGGAATGGACTCTAAATTATTCTGATTTCTGGTGCATACTATCTGCTTTTTTTCGTGTGTTAGGGTAGAACCTGTAAATAATTGCCTTTAAGGACAGTGAGCATATTGCTGCTGCTGAGAAGCACCAGTGTTAGTTAACATACTGAACTCTGTGGCACTGGCTTGTGAAGGTGAGGGGAGCGCAGCTGGTTGCAGCGCTTAACAGCAGTCAGAGCAATCCACCGTGTAGCTGAAAGGAGCGGGATGTGACGGTGGGAGATACATCTGTTCTTCCTTGTGTGACTTTCTGGTGGGAAGAGTGTGGCGTTGGCTTTATTTCAAACTGGCAGAAAGGACAGAGCTGTTGAGAATTCAAGCCAAAAAGCTAAGTTACAAAAGAAAGCAAACGTGCTTCAGTTTCTGCTGTTGCTGAAGCTGAGGAGCTGACATTTCAGCAGCAGAACGATGTCTTCATAGAGATGATGAGTACAGGCTGAGTCATGTAATTTTCTGCTTCAAAAATTAAAATTAATCTGCTGTACATAAAGTTTTTCATTGCTGCCAGCTCACTCTGAAAACTTAGTTATGCCACATTTGCGAGTGTAATTGCAACCATTTTGTCTGTCTTTTCTGTTTTTGTTTGTTTTTTTTTCTCCTGAGAGAAATGTATGTAGGTTTTCCAGTAACTTGCCAACAGTTTGCATCTAAACAGCCACAATGTCACCTCCTCTCTCTATTACTATGCTAGTCTTTTATGAACTTGAGGCTTTTCCTCATAGCAAGTTTGATTGTCAAAATCCAAATGTGGGTTTTGTCTTTGTACATCAGTTACAGTCATTTAGAGGTTAAACAGCAATGTGGATTTTTTTTTTCTTTTCATTCTGGGATTTTAATTTTTAGTATTTGAAGCAAATGCACAGTAATATAAACTAGAGTAAAGTTTTAGGGTATTTGATCTTTGTCTGAAATAAGATATACCCATGTCTTTAATGACTGGATAGTCACTTTGGGAAGGGGGAAATTTGTGTCTTTGAGCTGTATTCCATGAGGTGTAATACCTGTTGATGTGCTGTTCTGAAGTGGATTATGTAGTGTCTTTGTAGCAGTATCATCAGGGTCTGTTAGGGGAACAGTTAGAGCACAATCCTAGGTGGAGCTGTGCAGAATGCCCTTGAAATCTGGGTGGTAGAGGGAAATATGAGAAGTTAATCATTTGAGATTGAGAATCTCCAGTGTAGAAATTTGTTTGTTGTGTTTCCATCATAGTTTTTATGAACAAAAGAAATAATGGAAAAAATTCTTGAGGAATTTCTAGCAATAAGGAGCAAGGTTGCTCTTAAATTCTTTTGGATCTGTCAGCATTTTGGTTTATTTCTTAATCCACTTACTAAAGTATTGGTGTTTTTTTTTTTATCTCAAGTTATTTAAATGTGTTAAATTACTGATGGTTACATGTAGTGGTATATGAATTTCTTGATATTGCCTTTGTGCCTGGATGATAATTCCAAATTCTTCCTTGTGTCTGCCTGCTTCTGCTTCCTGTATAAAGTTTTATTTTGCCCTGGACTCAATCAGAACTTTACTATTTAGCCAAAAGTGTTTGTTTCCCTTAGCACATCTTCCAAAGTCCAGATTTGTGCGCTGTACTACTCTTCTTTGTCATTTCCCTCAGCTTCTTAACCACCTCTCTTTCTGGTCACTGTAGCCAAGGCTGCCATGGCCATCCCCAGCCATCCCCAGGCCATCCCCAGGCCATGCTGGTTTATGAAGAGCAGACCAGCCTTGATTGGCCCATGCAGTACCTGTGTCAAAAGCTGTGTCACCCTGCAATATTGCAATCAAGTCTGAAATAAAAACATTTTTCACTGTGTTAAATACTAAAATGAGTTCCAGTTGATCAAAAGAAAATTTGATACTGTGTAAAAGAATGACTATGAAGTGGTATATTCAGTAGCCATTTGCTTTTCTGTGTAAAACAGAAATTGGGAACACTTTTTGAATGATATTAAAATACAATAAAGGGAATTTCTTTGCACCTATCATCTGTATTTTATGAGACAAAGGCAGATTATGTGCATCAATAAAAGCTTTAGAATCAACAAATTATTTTCATATGTGCCACATAATCATGTGGGAGGCCTTCATTGTGATCAAGCTGGTGTTATTTTTCTTCACACAAGTCTGAAAAGAAATTTCTGTGGTAACAGTGTCGATTTGCCAATTTGGTCTTAGTGATTTCTTTCTCTCTGGTAAAATGTAATTTGCTCTAATAGGAATTATTGTGTACAGGTTCTTTTGATAGAGAGATGCATGTTAACCTTGCAGACCATTTAACTAATGGTTTTATGATGCTCTGTTTCCTTATTTTTATCTCTGTCCTTTCAGTGGAAAATATTTTGAAAAGAAAATCGTGAAATATAAAAGCCAGCTTTAAGACTTGAATATTTTACTGCTTCAGTTTACCTCCTGATTTACACAATAATTGTGTGTAATTTAGCTGCAGTAATCAACTGCAGCTTGCTCTGTGATGTCTTAATGGAGGCTGAAGAGATCAATGGAAGGTCTTGACTGCCAAGAAACATTAGTATCATACTTCTGCAGTTTATTTGGTGGGTCTTGCCTGAGTGTAAATGCTGAGGCATAAACAAATAACCCAATAGTTTCTGTGGGATTGAAACCTTTACATCCTTATTTGAAAACTTCACATCTGTATCATGTAGTACCTTCATCTTTCAACTGAAACACCCAATGAAAGATCCCCTCTTTATATGCATTAATATTAAATTTTCATTATCGTGTTTCTGGTGATTTTTGAACTGTTTTCTATTTAATAAATATTTATACTGGAGGTAGTTAAAATTATTTGGTAGCTATGAAACCAAATAAAAAGCACTAGAGAAAATGTGACCTTGAAAGTGATGGGTATTGTTCCTAAGTAGTGATTGTTAAATCAAGTTGTTGGTCATTACATCTCAAGGCTGAAGGGAAGGAATTTTTTGGCTGCAGTTCTCTTGCCACGAATCTCTCTTCTTATGGAGTTGCCTGTATATTCTTGAGGTGCTCTGCCTCATCTCACCTTCTGACACCACCACTGCAATCTGGTGGTATCTTACTCGTAGAGGAAAACATATTTGTTGCAAGTGGCCTCATCCATGATGTCCCCTTATCTTCTTAAAATACAAGTTTTTCACACAACTGAAAAACAAGTGGAGTTTTGGCTGTTCTTATCCTCCTAGGCAGACAGAAATTTTCTTGATATTTCTAAGGGGGAAATCCAGACCTGTAGTTCTTGATGCCTTTTCTTAATCTAACTCATTTGACCAGGTAAAACAGTAATCATTTCATATGATGGCTACTTTCTTTTGAGAGCAACTATAATTAAAGTGTTTCTTCTGTCTGACACCAGTGTCTTGTAGATTTGAAGGATGGAATTAATTTGGCTTGCTTCCATAAAACAAGGTCAGGGTTGTTTGTGAGGCTTTTTTCTGTATGCAGTATCTTGTTTGTCACATGGAGCTCTTTTTTTTTCCTTCTGAGTTTGACAAAACATTAAATTTTTCCCACTATAAATTTAGATTATTTACGTAGTATTTAACATAAGGCAAAACTTAATGTGTATAATTTTTTTTGTCATGGAGTCAGACATTTTCTTGCAGAACTAAATAAGTATGTGGTTTTAAAAAATGCTTTTTTTTTTATATTGGCTGCTTCTGTGGTCTGTTGGTTCCTGTATTTTAAAACAGATAAGACCGGTTCTTTTGGGAGGCTGATAAAGTCTTTGTTACTTGCATCCTACATACAAGCTATTGATTGATGATTTTGACAATCATATATCATATTCAGATAAATTTTAGAATATATTTTCTGTTCTTTTTCCCATTCTTCCCTGCCCTTGTAACTTGGTAAGTCTTGGTCTGCTTGCTAAAGATTCACATACTATTGCAAATGTCAGTAAAGGGTGGTATAGCTGTGTTTTGCTTTGTCATCTTAGGTTTCTTGGCAACTTCAGCTTTTAGCAGCTGCTGTACACAAATTGAGGTTGGTACTGATTATTCCCTACTGCATAAGTATGAACAGTATTACTGTGTGCTAAGATGCAGGCTGTAGAAAATAATGAAACGAACAAAAAGTAATATTGCATGCTGCATTTTAGCCAGGCACCCAAATCTCTAGGTGCAGGATGCAATCCTTTGAAGTCTGGGCATCAGCTCGCCACAAGGTTGCTGCATATCGCCTTCTGTCGAATAGCGGCTATCTCGTGTCTGCTGTAGACGCTAATCTCTGCTTTATTTTTAGCAAACCATTAGTCTCTCACAGGGGAGTGTGGGAGTAATTGTCAAAGCTACTGAAGGACTGCTATTAAACCGAATTGCTGTAGCAGGTGTTGGGTGGGATCTCCTCCATTCTTACCAATTAGCAGCTACTGACTTCACGTTTAAAGACATGTGAAAAGCAGCTCTGTCATGTGAAGATTTCCTGGCCTACCTTGTGCACTGTTAGATTGGGTCTTTTGACAAGTACTCCTTTTGAAGTTTCTGTTCTTTGTCAACATACAAGAATTTTCACTATGTAAATCCTTTCCCTAGTCTGTTGGTTTATTTTTCAAGATCTCTTGTAGAGGTACTGCATTTAGTCTGCTTGCTAAGGAAGTGAGGCTTTTGTGACTAGATTTACCTATCCATCAATCCCCCCCTTTTTTTTTTCTCCTTCTCTCTCACTCCAAAAGGAAAAAAAAAAGTCATCCACCAACATTTTGGATATTAACTGTCTGCTGATTTCCATCAATGAGAGGTGCAAAGTTCTTTATATGGAGTAAATTGTGAAATTGGTGCTTTAGCAAGGAGTAGTCTAGACATTGACTGAGAAATAGCTGTGTCAAACCTTAGCAGTCTTTGATGTCCTGCTGCCACTTGCTTTGCCAGGCAGTGTGCATCTGCAGGCTTGGTTCCAGCTCTTGTCTTTCATGTACAGAAAGGCTACACAGATCCATCTACTGGGGAGAGGAGAGCACCAGGATTGTACTAATGGATGGGACCTGTTGGTCTCAGCAGCCATTGGTAATGTGAGTCTGGGCTGCAGGGTGGGAGGTGATGCTTTCATTGCTTTCCATCCTTTATGTTTCTTTTCTTACTCACTTTGTTTTGTCCATTTTTTTCAGTCCAGTTTGTTCCACTGGGGCCAGTGGTGTTTCAGAAGTTTATTCTTTCAGTTACCTTGAAAGTTGGAGCCTTCATCTTGGTTTCATAGAAACTCCTCAGTTACCTTTGATTTATTGGTGTTGGAATGTAATTTAAAAATAACCCCAAACCCAAAACATAAAGCCCACTGAATTAAGAAAGAGAAGAAAAGGGAGGAAAAGACTCTACAAAGCAGAACACAGGCTCCTTATATGGCATGATCCTGATTTACTCAAACTGCAGTTAACCCAAACTGTTCCTCCTTTTGTGAGTACTATGATCAGGACAAATTATTTGACAGGAGACTTCTATAATTTTATTGATCCTTTTTTTCCAAGGCTTCTCTGAGAAGTGTGTTACACAGATGTGGATATTCAGGAAGCTCATGGCAGCACAAGAGAGGAACTCAAAAGAATTCCCAAGAGGGGATCTCCTAAGCACTAAGTTGAGAAATCTTCAGCAGAGTGATGATCCAGCTTTTTGGTGATGGGATCAAAGCTAATTAGGATTAATGCTGTCTTCCAGTTCATAGCTGCCTTAACTTCTGTAAATGAAAAGCAGTTGTTAAAGCACATCAGCATTGTTTAAATAATTGATCTGAGCAGCTAGCTCCAGGACCATGCAAATTATACAACTCTCTAAGTTCTCAGTTTGAAAGAAGTCACAGAAACAGCATTTTGTTCAGAAAAATTTGGAAGTGTAGGTCATATTAGTGCATTCTATTTACTTCTTCCTCTCTGGTTGTTAGAACTATGGGGTATCAAATAAAAGCTGTTGCTGTGTTGTAACTTTTCAGCATTAATGGGATGGCCAGCACAATTTCTGTGCATTACTGGGATTTCACACATGAATGTGTTGAGTAGGATTTTACTGCACAGGACTTACTCTTCAGTCTCCTGAATCTCTGTAGCAAATCCTCTCTCCCTTACTACACCAGGCAAAAGATAACATTTTGCAAAAGGCAGAGAAGGTTTTTTTTATGCTGTTCTCCAGTTTCAGTTGGGTTTTTCCATCTTACTGGAAGTTCTTCATTTACACAGCCATAACTAGTTGAAATACCACTGTCTTCTGATGACTCTCTTACCTCCTGCCACTGACATAGTGGGTAGAACCAGTGATGAAAATGTACTATAGGAATACAAAAAGTTGAATCTACAAATGAAGGTGGCATGATGTGTAGGATGATTAATGTCCCAATTCTTGTGCATCCTAGCACCTTATATAGTAGAATAAAAAAATTAGTCTTATAATTTGGAAGTAGTAGAGGAGGAGGCTACATCTGCAGCTTATTACTCCATCTTTTAAATACTTGGTTTTCGTGTTTTTATTTTCAGTTTTTACTTGGGAAGGGAATCAGAATCATTATGTCTGTTGTGAAAATCTTTGATACATTCCTGCATGCATCCTTAGGAAGGAGTATGGAAGGGAAACTTAGTTGCTGTGCTGGTTAATAGAACCAGTGACTAAAGTTTCTGTCTCTACTTCACAGGAAACCCCCTAGTGTTCTTGATTTATTAATGTATTCTATAAAATGCATTCTATATCCTTAATGGACACAATAAATACTTGTGTCCATCAAGGATACAGAAACACTTTGGCTCTTTATTTTGGAGAAAAAGGAAATAACACTGAGATTTTGAGGTAATGGGAAGACAATTGAAAATAAATGTGTGTGATTACGTTGAATATACCTGCATGTTTTCTTCTAAATGGAAGATGAACTTGGGGATTGTTTCACAGATAATTTTTGTCAGTCTTTATTAATCACTGACAGTGCCTTACTTTCTCTTTCTCTTTCTCTCTCTCTCTCTCTCTCTCTCTCTCTCTCTCTATATATATATATATATATATATATAAAATATATATAAAAGATTCCGAGGGGATCCCTCTGAATTGTATATCCCTTGAGGAGAGATATATTGCTAAGATGTCTATTTTTATTCTGGCTAGTGACTTCATCAGAGAAGCAGTGTATACCACATTGCACACCACAGTAATGTGTTCTCTAGCCAAAACTGTAGCTTGTTGATAATGGGAGCTCCTTAGTGATGAACATTTTTCTTTCCAAGTGCTTAAAGAATTAATATCTCATTGCACATCTTCTGTGGGACAGACTGGTGTATTGGTTGGTTTGGTTGTGTACAAAGTGGTTATTTCAAGTAATTATTTGACTTACAAGTCATCTTTGTTACACTAGCCAAAAAAAAACCCCACTTAAAATCTGATCTTCATCCTATCTCTGCATTTCTTTTATAGGTTTAACTAGAGGATTAATTATATTAATTAGTTCTACTGATAAGGGGTTTTTGTGCCAAATATTAGAGTGAGTACTGGTTGAAAACAAATAATTTTTTTAAGCCAGGTGCTTAGGAACCTGAAGTTTAATTTGTAGTTCTTAACCTGTTAGTTCTTAGATACTTGACAGTGATGATCTGCTCTTGAAGACATTAAGTTGCTGGCAGTGTGTGACAAATGAGTTTGATTAAAAGGATCACTAAGTCATAATTAAGGTCTGAGTATACCCAGAAGGAACAAGGAGAATTTTTGCTTTTTTTTTTCTTACCCAAATCAACGCTTTTAAAGCCACTTGTAAGAACTCTGCATTCTTGTTGAGTCCCTCAGCTTGGCAGTTACGAACATTTTACCTGACAGCATAAAAGTGTTTGAAAAAGACTTAAAAAATTCCCAAAGCATCTAAGAATGCAGAAGAGTACTTTTTAGGTATTCACTGTATGTGAAATGACTTTAATTGCAAAATGTAGTAGTACAGTATTATCTGCTTACTTATGCCCTGCTTTGAATAACAAATTTGGATAACAAATGACCTATGTTGCCTGTTCATGCATAAAAGTGCTGTTTCTTAGTAAAGGGTTGTTGTCTTCCCATTAACGACATATTTAATTTTGTGCAAGTATTTCAAGGCATCTGGTAATTCTCTGTATGCACCAATGGCTCCTCTCTGCTCATTTTCTCCTCTGCTGGTTAACTATTGATCATTACCCACAGGAATGATGTGCTAATACAGCCTCTCTGCTGGCAGTTAGGTTGTTGATTTAAAATCAAATTCGTAAGGATCAATACCCTAGAAACACAGCATTTTTCTGCTGCCACTTATTCTCATTATCAGTCAGCATCTGTTCAGACTGCTCACCAGATTGTTACAGCACTACATATTACCAGCAAGTCAAAAACAGTACAGCAGTTTACCTGCTGAGTCATTTCCCAGAAATGCAGGTCTAATTTTTTTGGCCTATCTGTATAGAAATTCCTGTATTATCAGTGATGATAAAGGTGTGTTTTTACAGTATTTTAAGTACATATAATAGCTCCTGTGCTGATACATAACTCAGTTAAGAAACAATTTTCTTAGCAGTATTTTAAATAGTTTTCCATTTATGAACTTTTCATTGTTGTTTTTAAAACTGGAAGCTAATCTGAGTGTACTTGCACTGCCTTCACAAGTAGTTCTTATAATTGTTTTTGTTTCTCCAACTTTTACTTAATCTCTGCACTGAGCATTGTCTTCTGTTTTTAATGAAGTTCAATTTAGGTCTGTGTTCTCCATGCTTTTGTTTTCTTCTATGGGCACACCTGGCGGGAACTCTGGCCTCTTGTTTGAGGAGATGTGAGGTAGGGAGGAATGTGTTGCTCTCGATATGAGTTGAGTTCTGGTATATCACTGGGGCTGTGGGTTAATGTGCTGCAGCAGGAAATGTAGCAAAATAAAACCAGTGTTCATACAATGGAAAAAAAAAATGAAACATTAGAGTTACTGTTGTGGTTTAACCCCAGTTTAGTGCTTTCATGCAGCATTACATTCTTTTTTGTGTCTCTCTGCACTTTCCTATTTTGGTCTCATTCCACATATACTCACAACTAAAATATTTTCTCTTGACATACGTTGTACTGATGACTTCTCTTCTTGAAGTTAAGTAAGATAGAGTTAGTGGGAGTTCATGCAGTGACTTTGTATGAGTGGGAAGTCATGATACTGATTCTCAAAAAATGTGGTTTGAAAAATGGCAATACTGGTCTGTTCCCAGTGCCTTCTTTGCACAGTTAATTTAGAATATGTCAGAATCACAAGCTTTTTTTTTTTAAATTATCTGTTATACAGTACTGTTGCATAGTAGCAGTGCACAGCTCTGTAGCAGTGCACAACTCTGTAACATCTCCCAGTGTATGCAGATCTTTCAGATTTTGAAGGTAGGTGCTGTTGATGGTATATAATGTACTTTCACCTTGAAATCAAAGCTTTCTCTTCTGTTTTAGAAAGGCGGCTTTGTAGTAGTTTCATTTTTGGCTGTGATAAATGAATGGATAAATAACATTAAGGAAAAGAAGGTATTAGGTTTCTTGTCTTTCCAGGCACATCCTTTTCCTTCACTGCTTATTTTTTTATTATTCAGATCCTCTGACTGCAAAGTTATCTTGTGCCTTTCCACTCTTCTGTTTTTGATTTACATTATCCTATTGTCCCCCTGGCTTTGTTAAAAGGTTTTTTGTGAGCTGTGGGTGGAGAGTGCCACTCTAGCTAATTAATGGTAGTTTGGAGAGTGTGGTTTTGTAGACTTGATCTATAATCAGTAAGGGCAGACCCAAAGTCTCCTTTATGGGGTAATTCAGAGAAGACTTGACTTAAATGCTCGTTTTTTAGCTTCAATAAACACAGGGCTTTTAAGGAAAGAGTTTTTTGTTAGAGCAGTTGCTGTGATAGAAGTCCTCAAGCTAGCTTTAACTATGACCTGTTGGATGATAGTCCTCATGCTCTGATTGCATATACTTGCAAATTACTAAAACATGGAATTGTTTATTTTTTGTAATTTGACAGACAACCTTGTGAATAGCTGATGTATCGAGCCATAGGTCTTAAGTGAGTATTTTGAAGTCGACCTACTTTTGAAAGTAATTTAGTTTCCAGAAGCCGCATTAGGCTATACTAACAATCCCTAAACATTTTCTATTGTGTTCCTTGCGTGTTTGTTTGTTTTAGTTTAGAGGCTGTTCTGACTTTATGATGCATTTTAAAAGCCATTGCAGTAGAGTAGCATGTGGATTTTGGGAGACAGATTTGCAATATAGAAGCAATAGCCAAGTCTGTAACTGAAACTTTGGACCAGTGCAAGTTTCAAGTCTTCAAGGGCTTTGCTCCTGCTTTTCATCTGAGATGGCAATACAAAAATGTCTATTCCCTGAAGCTATTTTCTCTTTCCAGTACAACTTGGTAATTTCATCTTATGTAAGAACATAGCCAAGAGCAGTTCTGAATCAGGCAAGTGTTGTATATGTTTGTGTGGAAGAGAAAGGTAGGAGCAAACAAATAGTTGCATATCTCATGCTATGTTTTTCTAGTGTCTAGAAGACTGACTGAGGAACTTCCCCAACTTCATGTTGAATTATTTGCACTTGAAACCCCCGATGACATTTTTTTTATGAGCTTTTCTGGCAACTTTTTAAGCTAAGTTTTGGCATCCATAGGTAGTGGTTATGATTTATAACTAATTATGCATTTTTATTGGTTGTTCTCTAGAAATTTTCTGTTTCTGCAGTAAAAGAGCTGTTTGTAAAATTTCAGTGGATATGCCATGACTTTTTAGCACACAAGCTCCCCCTACCCCTTTCAGAACTTCAAAAACAGACTAGATTTAAAAATCTATTTTGTTTCACTGTAGAATTTCTTCCAGTACTTTTATTTTTTTTGTCCTAATAAGAAAGAAAAGATTCACCAAAAATTCACTCTCTCTCCCTCTCTCCTGAAGTGAACCACTCAAGACTATCAGAAATTTTATGTTTCATTTCAGAGAGATTTTCAACTAGAATGAGTGCTCATCCTCAGTGGAAATTCACGCAAATCTGTACTAATGTGCAGGGGAGCAGAAACAGATCTAAGTACTTTACTTGGAAGGAAACCAAATATTCTTATTATAAAAGTTAGCATTTTGAAGCACCTCTGTGATCTTCAGAATCCATGCTCATCAGGCAGTTTTAAAACTGTGATCTTATTTTGAGGCATGTCTTACTGCTTCGAAAACTGACTCATTAGGTGTGGTAAATGATAACTGGATAGTTGGCATGAAGTCCAAAGCAGTGAAAAAAAGAAGTATCTGTAGATTTAGCCATACAGTGGTTTGAGGTGTAACTTTTTTTTTTTTTGGGGGGGGGGGGGGGGGGGGGGGGGGCGGTGCGCACAACTAGGTTCAAATTGATTTCTCTGCTCTAATCTCATTGCTGTGCTCATGGTAGGCTTGAAGAATAGAGTTGATTTTCTGAGGGTTACAATGCAATTTGAGCTGATGGCGTAATTATTTTTCAATTTTTTTTCCTTCAAACCTCCTCCAAACACATATGTTCACATAAACCAGCTTAATTATATTGGCGTCTTTCTGTAAAATCCTAGAGACTTAAACCCATGTAATTACTGAAGAGGATTTCTTTAGTTGGAGGATAAAGTTTTGCTTTATGATGAAAACTGAGTAGTGCTAGCATCGCTGTTCACTGAATCAGCTACTGAAATTGTCATTAAAAACAACCATTTTCCCAAAAGCTTTTCTCTAGAAAAAAACTCCATGTTGCAGTATAGAAAGGTGTGTTGCTTTTAACAGTGATGATATCACTGAGCAAGGTTTCTCAATGAAAGGAGGTACAAAGTCATCTAGTCTTTACAGGGTGAAATCAAGACCCAGTTTATCTTGAAATTTAACAAGCAGATTGTGGAGCACAGGTATGATCCATTTCTGGTTAGAAATCCTACCTAAGAAATTATAAGCTATGCTTCACAATTGTTGATATTTTCAAATAGTTTTCAGATATTGATCTGGTGAACAGAAAATAAATTATATTGATCCCCATTTTGGAGTAATAGAAGAGTAGACACAAAACCAAAAAACAAACTGTGCATGCTTAAGAAAATGCAGCCCTGCGAATCAAAAAAGGCACATTTGGCTTCAAATTAGTGTTTGTATTCCATACTACTCCTCAGAACTCCAAGCAGGGCCCTCAGCTTGTGAGCAGGAGATGTGTGGCTCCAGCTGATGCAATTGGAATAATTTTGACTTCACGTGAGCAGGGAGGTGTATTTGCCTTCATAGTCTGCTTTTTGGGGAGGATCTATAGGGACCTGGGGCCTGCAGGGGCAGGTGGAGCTGAGGAGTCGCCTGCAGGAGTCACCGAACCCAGCACAGGGAGGAGCTGCAGCCTTTTTACTGATGGAGAGTTCAAGGACATCCCTGTGGTTTGTGGTTGGCTGTCACGGCTTCCACAAAGTCAGGGGCGGCCAGAGAAGGTCGCCCCCACACACAGCAAGGGTGAAAACTGGTGCAAGAATGATATTTCCTTTTTCAGGAAGGGTTAGGGAACGTTCTTGCTGAACTGTTATCAACATGATTTTATATAATGAACCATAATCAGAAATAGTATGCAAGCCTGATTAAGGCTGTTGATGCAGTGAAACAGGAATACACCCACACATGTACTTTCTGTAGGTAATTTACTTTTGAAGGTTTAGTATTGGAATTTAAATTATTTCAAATCTGTTTTTATTTTATAAAATGTTTTTCATGCATGTGAACTAGGAACAGATGTATATATTTCATTTACTGACCTTGACTGGAGGAAAAAAACCATATAAGGCAGAAAGATTTTTCTATCATACTTCCTTAGATTGTAATGAAGAAACCTCAAATGGAAATGCTGGCATGCACTATGTTTGGGATGTTTGGCTGGAGGCTTATTTTTGTGGTATCTGAGTTGTTGTAGCCCAACTTAGAGAAAAGTTAATAAATCTTGTAAGGAGTAATTTGGGTCTTGGGCTAGAAAAGCAGTTGGTAAAAGACCTGCATGGGCAGGTCAAACACGCATTTACTTATGCTTTGAGACAACTGGTAGGATTCAGTCATCCATCTAAATTTTCTTCTTAGCTTTAAAGTTATATGGATGAAGTGCCAGTACTGCTGGCATATGTGTGCTTGTAATAGACTGATTCTTATTTAAATTGCAAAGTGTGTTTTTAGATGTTGCTGCCACCTTGCTTGCTCTTCTCAGTTTGTATCCTGATTTGCCAGCTTGACTGTCTGGATTCATGACTCAAATTGCTTATTTGCTTCTCCCTGCTATTGCAATTTGGTGTAGGTTGCTGCACACAATGAGTTGTGCACAGACTTTCACAATCACTCCTGAAGAGTTGATGTAGGTGGCCAGGTAGGTGTGATTTTTCCCGTTGTAGTTGCTGGAGAAAACTCTCTGCCCTCAGTGAGCGACTGGTATGGCTGTATTTAAAATTTAAGTGCTGTCTACTTGGATACTCTCAGTTGCTTTGACCATAGAGTCTATGGTAGGGCTGTAGAACATAATGGACCTACATCATCAAACCTAAGAGTCTCATCTACCTATCGGTCAGTGCTGAGAGAATTTCTAAGTAACTCTTCTTGGTTTTCTGCATATGAAGAGTTCTTCTGTTTAAGTCCTATGAAATCCAGCCTGAACACCCACTCGTAGCCAGCACTCACAAGGAATGAATCAACTGAAGTATTTATATCTACCTTTATTGTTTTTTAAACCACAAATGTTGCAATCATGCCAGGATGCAGATGTCTGCTGAGTAACTGCATGTTTTGGCAGGTAGGTTTTTGTCCCTTTCTACATTGTTTTATTCATCATTATTAGTATTTGGAGTATTTTAGATCTAGAATAATAGTTTATGTACTACCAGTCTGGCTTTTGCTGCATGTTTTTGTATACATTCCTATATGGAAAAGGAGAATGCCATTGTAATATTTGTTTATTTAGGAGAGTACAAGGTTTCTCTAGTTGTACTGTGTTCCCTGCTAGGTTTTTGGAGCTATTTATGGTTTACATGTAATTCTTCTGCATTTCACATTGAAAGCTTCAGACATCCTTTGCAGTTCTTGAGATGGTAATGGATGTAACACATATATCTTTATCACCTGGCGATAGAACACTCCTGTCAGTTGTATGGTTTTCCATGCTTTTCTGGTATTTTCAAACCCCAAAAACTGGTGAAGTCTTTCTTAAAACTGATTTTCTTTTAGTCTTAATATTAAATGGTATTTAAAAAGGAAATTAACAGAAAAAGCTATATACAATCCTATGTGGAGGTTGAACTCTTTATTCCTTTATATTAATGAATATGGTATTTTAGAAAATAGATGTGTAATGCATGCATTTGGAAAATAAATGTGATTGTCAAGGACAAAAAGCTTTTTTATATGTGTTTTGTCAAAAACAGGAAAGTGAATTATCCCCAGGGATCTCTGATGTCATGCCTGCTTATGTTATATAAGAGTAAGAGAAGCCTGAAAGCTTTATTTTTTATTCTGGTGGATTTATGGTTCCTCATAAGGTTAGATTTACACAGTATGTGTGTCAAACAGTAATTTAAGATGGTCTTCTTTTTTGGTCCGTGGGATGACCCAGTCTTTAACTCTGAATGAAACCAAACTGGTAAATAAATGTCTTCATTGGACAAAGACCACAGCCTATTTAGTTCAGGAGGATCTATTACATTAGAGCACTGGGAAGGGTTGCCATAAGCACCACTCTAAAAATATGTGGCTTACCGAATCTGTTGCCATGCCTTCTATGTGAACAGTCTAATTATCTGAGGAAAAACCTTGTTTCAACTGGTTGTCATTTTTGTTTACTTGTATGGATAAAGTAGGCTTCAGGAAACACAAAAGGTGGTTCCAAAAGGATGATGGCACCCAGTATTCAGTTCCACACTTTGGGGTGGAGTATATGAAAGAAATGCAGTATGCAGTAATTCATCAAAATCACTCTTAACAGTGGTCTAGGTGGTTTGCTAGTGGCAGTCATTTTAGAATCCTTTGCAAATTGAGACATAACTGATTGTGAAGCCTATTTCAGTGTTCACTGAAAGGACACCAGAGTTTGGCTTGTAAATGGGATTGCATGTTTGCAAGTTAAATGATTGCAGGCAATGTATGAAGCTAATGATCTAAGAGAAAAATGAAAATAATGGAAAACATACAAAAATGAAGAGTTGCTGAAAATTATTCTTGCTTTCTTATAAAATCTGTTGCTTACTAACTTTTTGTTTTGTCTTCTAAGATCAGTATCTAAATAAACAGTTAACTTTTTTCTTTAAACCCTTTGTTTTAAGCTACTTTTATTAGGGGGAGTTTATTTTTACTTTTTGTTTATCTGCACTTTTAGATCAAGTTCTTTACACTGATGTACTGGTATGTTTTCAAGTACTTAGCATTTTAGTAATACAAAACTTACCATTTAAACAAGATAAATTGGCATATTGATGAAAAGAATATTACTGAGTTTTTAGGTTTTTTTTCCAAAAGGAGTTTTAGTGGAAGGCTGCAGAGAGTTCAGCACAGGTGCATTTCAGTTTGAATGTTGCAGTTGTGCGCAATCATAGGATTAAAAAAAAAAGAATTGTTTAAGTTTTTGCTAAAAATTACTATCTTCCTCTAAGGTTTTTAATTGACTTCCTTTCTTGGTCTTGCACACTTGACTGCATGTGGCAGTCACTTGAAATGGAAACTGCTGTGCTTCATGCAAGGATTGTTTCAGAATTACATGCTTTCTTATCTGTTCAAACCTGTGAGCTGTTAAAAGAATCTTTGTTGCTTTCTGTAGCCCTTGTATGACTTTATAGTCTGGACTGTAAATTTCAATATAATTATTTTGTGCTGTCTTTACTTGGCTAAAAGAAAAATAATCTGAATACCTCAAAGATTAATGCTGCAGGGCATATTCCAGGTTATTAGAGTCAAAAATGTCCTGTAGAAACATCCAATGAATGTTTGATGTGTTTAGATTTAATTTTGTTCTCTTCATATAGCAGTAGTGAATGCAGTTCATTAATCACATTTACTATTGTAAAACACTAGTAATTGTGGGAAGTCTTTAAATGACATGAGGGTTAATTACCATGTTTGCTTATGTTATATTTAAGTACTTCTGTCTAGAGAAGCTTTGGAAAGATAACATTAACATCTTGTGTGTAAATATATGTAGATGTATGTATACAAAAATATACATTGTATATATTGTGACACAGAAACGCAAAACGTGTATCTTAGGGGGAAATATTTTAACTTTGTGTTAAAGTCTTTGTCATAAAAATATCATTTAGGTAGTTCAACTGACATTTTTAATAGGTTATTTGGGAGGGGAACCCTTTCTTGTGTGTGTACTTTTAAATGTTGTATTTCACTAGTAGATTAAACTTGCTTTTCACTTTGCAAACATGGTGTTTGATTTTATCTGTGGAACTTCCAGTTGCATTTTTTGTAATTTTTTTTTAATATACAGGAACTATTTCAAGTAATGGTCTACTTGGTATTTTGACATTAACCGATAAGAAAGCAAATTCATTGAACACCTATTAGTTATTGGGAAGCTTGAAGAAATGATATTTTATTTGATGAGGTGCTCAGCTGTCTTTTGAATGGTTTTAACTGAGGTCTGAAATTCCATGCAGATGAAGTTTGTTCTATCCTTTTGGGGGATGGGGCCAAAAAAGCTGCATGGCAGAGGGTCCCAGGGTTGAGAAGGAAGGATTGTGCAGGGTGATTGCCAACAATGCCAGCAGCTGGGCTTAGAGTGACAGGAGACTGTGGGTGACTGGCTGCTGAAGGGGCCTGGGCTGTAAGCAAAGGAGTGGTGGTGAGGCAGGAATTGATGAATACCTTGGGTGTGGATGTTTGGTAATAATCCCTCTGCTCCTAATTCTCCTGTCCAGCACTGCCGCAGTACCTCTAAAACAGGAACAATAGTTCCAAGAGCATCTTCAGGAGTGTGTGTGAATATGAAAGGCTCTCTAGATAATTAATACCAGGGTTGTGGAAACAAAGCCTATTAATTTTAGGTAAATTCTAACTTTTGCTCCTGAAAAGCTGCTTTTGTTTCTCCCTTAAACACATGACTTAATGATCAGCCTGTCTGTGGAGAAATAGTGCTCCGTGGAGGTTTGAGAGCTGGATGACTTGCATGAAGGCACCAGAACAGCTCATTGCAATTCTTTTACCAAATCATTAATTTAGGGAGAAGCAACTGCAGTGATGCAGTAAAGGAACGTTAATGGTGTTGAGAAAAAGATCTCAAATGCTGGCAAAATTATGGGCTTATATGTTTTTAATAATTCTTTTAATAACTTAGTGACACAGTTCAACACCTGTTACAAGAAAAATTAAAATAGTTTTGAGTTGCTCTCCAGACTACATGGAAACAACTGGAAGTTTAGAGATTGTAGGTTAAATACCCTCTTTCTCCCTTTTCCAAACTGAGGTCTCACTCAACTCTGATGTTTGTGGCGTGTCATTAGATGTGGTGATGACTGTGTGCTAGTTTGACTGGTATGGCCAGCATTAACAGAACCAGTGAAAGCAGCTCAGAGACCATAGGTGAAGTTCTGTCTCTGTATTGGTAGCAAAGATATGCTGGAAACAAATCGTGGCCATGCTGGAGGAGAAAGGGCTTGTATGGGCCTTGGTGCTATGCAAGTATGAGCAAGGATGCAAGTCTCAGGAAAGGGCATTCTTGGTACTTACTGGAATTTGTAGCTCTTACACGGAACTGTACCTAGACCAGGAGGTATCAGTTTTTTGGGGGGAAGGAGTTGAGGTTTTTTTTGTTTTGGCTTGTGACTCTTCACAGGTCAGATTGTCACAGTATCAGATACTGGTAATTGATTAACCTGTCAGTAAAACAACTTTTTATGATAGTCTATAAACCAGGAAGAGCGGTGTGTTTCTGGAACCATCCCTTTTCCAGGGATGCAATATAGCAACAACTATAAACTGAGAAATAGTCATCTCTTAAAAATAAGGAAAGGGAGCGGTATAAATAGAACTACTTTGTAGTTAGTAAAAATTTGCTTTCTTGAGAGATGGTATCTGTGAGCTGGAATAATTTGTTCTCATGTTGCCACTGATGTAGACTTGTTTCCTGGAGAGCAAGCACTCCTTTCAAAAGTAAATTGTTACCAACAGTTTTGTTCCAGGAATAGAATACAGTATAGCATACAGTAAGACTTGTCATTATCTCTTATAGATCCTGTAAATTAGCTTTCCAGGAAAGGGATTCTACACTTAATTAACTAGATGAGTAACATTGGTACCAAAATGGAACATGAGTGTTGAGGTAGGAATGACCATGTGCAGTCCTTTTCTCACCCTTCCTTTCTGTCTCAGTTAAAAGGAGTTTTAAAGTATTTATTTCAGCAACAGTTATTTGTACACTTGAGAAACGTGATATCCATGTATTGATCAATGCGTATGAAATGGATGTGAAAGCAGAGGATGCAGTTTTGGCTTTGAGATGTTGTTGTGTTTGCTTGGTGAATAAGGAGTTGGAAATGGAGCAAAATGTGCTGAAGTGCACAGGTGGGAGATAACTGTCCCCTGTGTTGCTATATCTGTCTGTTTGATAGCTTTTATTATGCTTCATTTACCATCCGGTTATGTCACCAGCGTTTACCACTGACTGCAGGAGATTATGATTATTGAGTGTGACTTCATGGTCTTCTGCACAGGGCGGCCAGCTGGTTCACTGTGCTCTGAGCCAGCTGATGGTTCACAACCATGGTTACCAGGGCCTGAAACCTGGGGGAGCAGATTCTGCCGAGTGGATGTGCTCAATGCAGCACCCTCTTGTAGTGACTGCGCATCCTCCGGATGTTCCACCCTGAAAGCAGAGCGAGCTTGGCTTTGTCTGTAGAGAGGCATACTGCAAGCGTGCCGAAGCTGGTGGTAGTGACTCACAGTAATTACTGTTACACCCTAAAATCAATGTAACCTTGCCTAGGTTCATGTGCATTTGCATCAGCTACTTCAGCAGAGAATGAAACAAAGAATAAAGCAGTGCTAAATCCTAGCAGATAAGTGCAGGTGATCATTGTGTGTCTCGCAACAGATGGCACCCAGTGTCCTCAGAACAAAGGTTTTCTTCTGATGGTTAGGGTGCAAGGAAACATTTAGAGAAAAAGGCAGAAACACATGTGAATCAGTCACAATTTTTGTAGACACATAAATTAGGGAAGGAAAAGACAGGGAGGATAAGAGAATCTGTCTATGCAGAGCTGACAGCACCAATTCTGGTAACTCAAAGCCAGCAATTCTGCTAAGTTTGAAAAAAATAAAGCCGGTAGGTTAGTAAAATACCAAACACTATTCTTCAAATAGATTTTCAGTTGGTAAAAGCTTCCTCAGAAAGATGAACCTTTTAACTTTCCTGCAATTACAGTGATGAAAGTAATCCTGGGAAGAAAAGGATAAAGTTAATAATAGGTAACCAGATAAAATATTTCAAAAGGCAAAATTGAATCTTTCCTCTCTGAGGAATTAATTTTATGAAATTAGACATTATTTTGTAGATATAATAACTTAATTGGCTGATAAATTAATATTCCCTCCTGGGGTTTGATCTGTTACAATTCAGGTAAGAATTTGTGACACAAATAGATAAGCTTTCATATATAAAATATTTTTCCTTGTTCTCATTTATTTTCCTAGTTTTAGAAGAGCTTCTGGTTTTCAGGGGCTTATGCTGATGCCATTTCCTTTCCCAGTAAAAGTTAGCAAGAGTTGCTGCCAGTAATGTGTGTGTTGTACTGCATTTCCTAAATTGACTGTTTTTTAGTAAACCCCGTGGAACAGAGAAGATCTCAGTTAAGTTCTTAACAACTGCTTGCTGTAAAATGTTATTCTGATCTCCTTATCCTACAGTTTTGGTGATTTTAAAGTATACCTGACCATATGTTACATTTACCACCCTCTACTATGTTTTACTGCTTGGAGTGGAGCAGGTATGTGGTATGGAGGCTTGGCAAAAATGAGCCTTTCCTAAAAGTTCAAACTGATTCACTCATTGCCAAATTTTTAATTTTAAAATGCCACTTTTTAATGAGGGCTGATGGTGAAGTATGGAGTCTTTCCTTTAGAACATTATGAATCATAAATAATTTGGTGCCCCCAAATCTATCTCTGTCAACATCAGACTATTAGGATCATTAGCACCTATGATTCCAGAATCTGGAGTCTCATCATGTTCTCAGCAGATAAGAGTAATTGCTGAATCTTGTCAAGTAAGACTCAGTTGTCGGTAAAGTCACTCCTTTGCAGGGGAAAAAAGCCTAATTTCACATAACTAAAGCTATGAAAACCTGTCATAGAAGGTCTCTGAATTGATGTGTCAGGCATGAGCTCCTTTTCTCCATTCACCTTAACAAGCAGTTATTGAATTATCTTCTTTGTCTAACTGGGTCCAAGATAGAAACTGATTAGTGTGCAGTAGTTGAGGGGTTTTTCACCATCCTGAACTGATTTGAGTGAGGTATTTCTTCTTGATAAACTACTTGTATTTGCTGCTTTGTGTTCCAAAGGTCTCTAGATGAAATCTTGACTGTGAGGTCTTCATTTTTCTGAGTATCTGACTTCAGGCATGACAAATAAGAAACCAAGATCCTTGACTTCCCTGCCTTTTAAGAATGATGAAGTCTGCAAAACCATCTTGCAGTTATCTACATGGTACTTTTAAGTTTTGTAAGAGTGGTTCTTTGTCCTACACCTAAAACTTTGGCTTTGGAGGAGACAGCAAAGGGATTTAAAAAGGTATAAATAGAAAGCAAAAGAATGAAGATAGGTTTGTGCTCATTTTGAGGTGAGATTAGATAGTCATCTGGTACAGGTAAAAACCTAAGAATAAAATTTGTCCTAAGGATCTGAGACCCATTTTGAACAGATACTTGGACTGCTTTTCTAATTATTTTGTGTAATCTGATAAGCAAATAATTGGTTTTTCTGATTATTCTCTTAACTCTCTTCAGATTTTTAATTGGTATAATCAATACTAAATTTTCATGTACCCTTTCAGTAGTTTTTGCATGTGGTTTTCATTTACAGCTTTTTATATGTTGCTGTTTATCTGATTATTTTGTTGGCCTCCTCTGTAAGTTGAGATGAAATGGGAAAGTGTACATTTTTGTGGCTATGCGAATTTATCCTCACCATATTCTGTTCACACAGATATTCATAGCTCTACCTTAAACTGTATTTTTTTTCTCTATTGAAATAGTAACAAAGTAGAAATTGTTACTCTTCACAAATGCTGCTCTTGGCTTTAGAGGTTGTTACCATACTGCCTATCTTGTATTTGTAGCTAATTTTAATAGATTACATATTCTGTGTTAGCAATTTTGCTGCTTAATATTTAAGTTCTGGCATGTTTTTAAGTTCAAAATAACACGTGTTACTGGTAACTGATGGTCTTTTAAATCAAGTGGGATTCACTCTGTCTCTGATGCTGTCATGTTTTGCAAATAATGAATACAAGAAAAGGTTAAAGTACAGATTGCTGTTATTGTTTATTTTCATTAAAGCTGCTAGCCAGTATGCTTTAGGAATTTTTAATGTTATCAAATTAATGTTTTCACTTTATTCTGATTTGATCTAATTCAAACCTTTTACACTAGACTGATAGGTCTCAAATTAGACAGCAGGCTGGGAAGGTCTAGAGAAATAAACATGGACAGGTGGTTGCAGTCTCCAAAAGATTTGACTTAATAGTGATTTAATTCTTATAGACACAATCAAGGGTGGAGTTCATTTCTTCAGAATATGATATCAACTATTACCATCCTCATTTATGGTCAGTGTTCCAGCTGCTACAGCAGTTGAAGGAGGTCAGCTGCAAAAACCTGCAGAACACGAAACAGCTGGTCCCCAGAGTGAGACATCCGTAAAGCTGAGTCAGGAACAGAATTTCCTTTGGAAAATGTGGTCACGTAACTAATGACAAAACCATGTATACAACAGGTCAAGAATGAGTTACATAGGCCACTTAGTTATATTTTTTCATATGATTATAGATATGTTTGTGTATCTATAGCCTTACTTAGGATTGTTGTCCTGAAAATTTTTTTAAAGGAAAAAATATAATTTGAGGAGGTAGGGAGAACTGGTGGTGTTTGGATGCTTTTATGATCAACACCAAGCTTGGGAATTTTTAGAGTTGCTGTGTGAACTTATGCCCTTTAGTTAATGAGAAACTTGTACTACTAGGTTATCTGTTTCGATAGAACAGCATTTGGCAGGGAGGAGGTGTATATTTTGCTTTCAGGGATAATGATGGTGGAAGGGGAACAGAGGGACAAATCTTGGCTTTGATGCAGATTGTGAAGAGGAACTTTTGGCAGTGTATGCTTGTACTTCTGCATGTTTTATGTTCAGCTCTCAGCTTGGCTTTTTCTTTACAATCCCTTTTAGCCTGGTGTTCCCCTGCCCTAAATCCTTATCTGTTTTCATTCTATTTTCCTTCTGTCCTGCCTATAAAAGCAAGCCTGTATGGATCTTTAGGAAGTACTATGAAGTGTTGCCATTTCATTTGGGTTAATAGTGCTTAAACACTATTTGATAGGCACCGTTGAAAAGTATGGGCAGAAGATTAGGTTATATCATGGCACACAGTGTTTTGTGTTTTCCCTTCATTTATCTGATGGTGCACAAAGTTGTCTCAGCAGCCTGATTAGTCCTTAGGCTGAAGAGTGTTTGAAAATTGTACAAAGTTATAGCTGAATATTCAGTGGTTTTGCAACAGCAGCATGGGTAGAGTGCCTTTCTAAAGTAATTCTAATTATTTAACTGGAAAACTGCTGTTAGTTCAACAGTATTATTGACAGCACAAAGCTGAGTACTGCAGCTGACACAACAGAAGGAAGGGATGCCATCTAGAAGACACTGACAAGCTGAAGGAGTGAGAACCTAATGGGGTTCAACAGGTCTAAGTGCAAGGTGCTGCACCTGGGTCAGGGCAATCCTAGACATGGTTACAAATTGGGAGATGAATTTTTTGAGAGCAGCTGTGTGGAGAAGGACTTAGGGGTGCTGCTGGACAAAAGTCAACAATGCTGCAAGAGCATTAGAAATCTAACCATGTCGTGGGCTGCATCAAACGCAGCGGGGCCCGCAGACCCAGGGAGGTTGGTCTCCCCTGTATTCTGTCCTTGCTAGACCCCACCTGGAGTAATGAGTCTGAGTCTGGATTCCTCAGGACAAGAAACATGTGGAACAGTTAGAGCAGGTCCAGAGAAAGGCCATGAAGATGATAAGAAGGCTTGAGCAACTCTTCAAAGACAGATTGAGAGACCTGGGATTGTTCAGCCTGGAGAAGAGAAGGCTGTGAGGAGACCTTCCTTATTGCAGCTTTCCAGTTCTTAAAGAGGGCTTTGAAAAAGATGAAAGTTTTAACCTGAGAAAATAGTAATACTACTAGGGGAACAGTTTTAAACTAAAAAAATATATAAAGATTTAAATTAAATGGTAAAAAGTTCTTTCCTGTGAGAGTGGTGAGACACTGGAACAGGCTGCCCAGAAGAAGTAGTTGTGGATGGCCCATCCCAGGGGTTGTTGAAGACCTGATCTAGTGGGTGACATCTCTGCTTGTGGCTGGGGCGTTGGAACTGGATTGGTCTTTAAGGTCCCTTCTAACTCAAGCCATTCCATGACTCTAAGATTGTAGCAGCATTACAAGGAGAAGAGCTGTGTTTATGTAAATGGCTGTGCAAATACAGTAGTACCCTGGGTGACTCGCACTGTTTTTGTTACGTGTGATGCAGTCAGTCTCCATTTTAAGTATTCCTTATGTGTTGAGCTTTATATTAAGAGGAGCTATTTTAAAGAGGTGCTTTATTTGGCAAGTGAAATTTAAACATGCTGCCTTTGGAAGCAGAAAGTGCCCTGGCTAGTATTTAATTAGTGTGGTGCAAAATACTGTAGTTCTGAGACTGCAGAAAGTGCTGGTTTCCCTGGAAGCATCAGAAAGCCTTGATTTTAGACAATACTGTATTGTCAATGCAGTGCTGGTTCAGCAGCGTCTCTGCACACATTTGGCAAATATTTAAAGGACACATTTTGTGTGATTGGATCAGCCTCTGAAAATTATTAACTTCTTTGTGTTAAAGGATGTACACACCAATGCATGATTTTATCTTGACAATCCCATGCTTTTGTCTTCTACCAGCAAGGATATATTTGTGGATTATGTTTTTTTAGCTTCTCAAAGGGCAGTGTACTAAAGGCTTTGTAATCACTTTTGTCCTGATGAGGTATGGGAAAGCATTTAATTTCTGTGACTTTGTGAAGCTGGAATAATACAGGAGCTGTGGTAGACAAAATTTTATTAGCCAGGGAAATAAATGAAACTTTTCATATCAAGTTACTTAAAAGTATGTGTTTCTATTTAGCTTTAACCTCTTTATATGTTGCAAATTCTGGTGAGAGGTAATACATGCTTTCTGGACTGTGCAGCTAATCTGAAAAAAAGGCTGTGCAAAGCACAAAATAAATGTTCTTGACAGCCATCCTCTCTTAAAATTTTGTACACTTTTTGCTAATTAGCTTCCTTTTTCTTTTTTTTTTTTTAGTTAACATATCAGATATTTACATTAATGGGAAGGTTAAATAGGTAGTGTTAATACCCAATAGCAACCAAGGATGTATGACTTGTAAATGGTAAATTCTTTAAAGTGGGTTTAAGAATTGGAGTCCTGATCTGGCTCTTAAATAATTTCTCTGGGAGAAGTGTATACTCTGTGCGTCCTTCCTGAGAAGCTCCCTACTTGTGCTTTGTAACAATTTTTCACTAACCAAACTAAAAAGTACCGTTAATAAATTCAGAAGGGAAAAAAAAATTGTTGGAATCAGAACCAAGAACTTTTTTTCAGAAGGCAACCCAACAATATCTAGAAAACTTCTCACCACCATGTAACACAGTGCTGCATTTTTGAGATGATGATCAGTGTGATTTAAAAAAAGCTTGTTAAAAATATTAATTATGTATAATAATTATACATACACTATACACTACCTTGATAGTGTCACAAGAAAAAAAGTTCTGTGTTAAAGACTTAATGATTTTTTTCTCTTCTTTTCAGTTCTAGGTTTAAAAGAAGCATAAGCAATTCAATTACAACTCTGACATTTTGGAGCATGAGTGATGTTAAAACTATTTGAATGTATTGGAGCATGGCTGCTTCTTAAAATGCAGAAGTTAAAGGAAATTACTGCTTATCAAAACCTACTGAATATCTGAGTTTTCTAGACATCCTGCATTTAACTGTGTCCTTAAATGTCCACGATTAAGATCTCATGCAACCATTGTATATTTTGGAGACTATTCTCCAGAAGAGAACTGGGCATTTAAAAAGCAGAAATGACTGTGTTTTTTCTTGGAACTTACTAAGGTTGAACATACTGAAAGACCATGACCAGCTTGAAGCGGTCCCAGACGGAAAGGGCTGTTGCCACTGGGGTATCAGTCGGAACAGATGGCACCTCAAAGGTCCACTCGGATGATTTCTACATGAGGCGCTTTAGGTCACAGAATGGCAGCTTAGGATCTGCAGTCATGGCGCCAGTTGGACCTCCTCGCAATGAGAGTTCCCATCATGTTACCTCTACCCCTGGAGTCCCTAAAATGGGGGTCAGGGCAAGGATTGCTGATTGGCCCCCAAGGAAGGAGAACATCAAGGAGACAAGATCTAGTCAAGATATTGAAACTTCAAGTTGCCTTGACAGCATGTCTTCTAAAAGCAGTCCTGGGAGTCAGGGAAGCTCTGTTAACCTGAATGCTGGTGATTCTGTCATGTTAAAGAGCATCCAGAGCACACTTAAAAACAAGACCAGACAATCTGAGAATCTAGACTCCAGGTTTCTTACACCTGATGGCTATCCCAGTTCCCCAAGGAAAGCTCTTCGCAGAATACGACAGCGCAGCAACAGCGACATCACCATAAGTGAGCTTGATGTGGATAGTTTTGATGAATGTATTTCACCCACGTTTAAATCTGGACCATCTTTGCACAGAGAGTATGGCAGCACATCTTCCATAGATAAGCAGGGAACTTCAGGGGAAAGTTTTTTTGACTTACTGAAGGGCTATAAAGATGAAAAGTCTGATCAGAGAAGCTCAGGCTCAACAAAACTTGGTGATCTTCTGATTGCCAGTGGAAGCAAGGGTTCAGGATTCTCTCTAGATGTGATAGATGGACCTATTACTCAAAGGGAAAATCTGAGACTCTTTAAGGAAAGGGAGAAGCCACTCAAGAGGCGCTCAAAATCAGAGACAGGAGATTCATCTATTTTTCGTAAGCTGCGCAATGCCAAAGGTGAGGGGGAACTTGGGAAGTCTTCAGATCTTGAAGATAACAGGTCAGAAGATAGCATTAAGCCTTGGACTTGTCCAAAGTGTTTTGCTCATTATGATGTACAGAGTATTTTATTTGATTTAAATGAAGCAGCAATCAACAGGCATAATGTTATTAAAAGAAGGAACACAACAACAGGTGCATCTGCTGCTGCTGTAGCATCACTTGTCTCTGGACCCTTGTCCCATTCTGCAAGTTTCAATTCTCCAATGGGCAGCACTGAAGACCTGAATTCAAAAGGAAGTCTCAATATGGACCAGGGGGACGATAAAAGCAATGAACTAGTGATGAGTTGTCCTTATTTTCGTAATGAGATTGGTGGGGAAGGGGAAAGGAAGATCAGCCTTTCCAAATCTAATTCAGGTTCCTTCAGTGGGTGTGAAAGTGCCTCATTTGAGTCGACTCTAAGTTCTCATTGCACAAATGCTGGAGTTGCAGTTCTGGAAGTTCCCAAGGAGAATCTGATTTTACATCTAGACAGAGTGAAAAGATACATCGTTGAACATGTAGACCTTGGTGCATATTATTATCGAAAATTCTTCTACCAGAAAGGTAGGTAAATTTTACTTCTCCTTGAGTTTTAAGAATGTTTTTTTTTGTTTTCCAAACATGAAAAATTCAGTTGATACTTAATAGTATTTGCAAGAATTAGGGATTTCTATAATACGGTGTATTTTACTAATGGTATGTGCTATATCTAATAGTCTTTGAGAGCGTTGGAGTATAAGAATGTTGAGGATTTTATTGCTGAGAGATGTGATAGCAATGGCTACAAAATATGAATGTCTTGAAATGCAGCTTTGTGTATCCATAGGAACAGGCAGGGGTTGACACTTGAAAGATGGAAACAAGAAAATCCTAAAATATGAGAACTTTCTTCCCACTGTGCCAGGAGTTGATGTACTGAGAACGTTATGGAACATGCATCCTGGACAGTTAGCATTTACAATAATCGTTGGACATACTAATTAACTTAATAATCCATTTCAAAATTGTTCAAAGTAAATAATACTGAATTGAAGATATGTATAGATATAACTTTATATACATACACAAGTACCTGTGTTTAAGTACCAACAGCGTATCTGAAAAACCAGAGTGCAGTTCTCTTATCACATGGTTCTGCCCTGAAACCAAGGATTATAATTTCCATTAAATGTATATGGGAGGGAGAAAAAAGCCCAAAGCTAAAAGCTCAAAGCCTTTTAACCTATAGAAAAGAGCAATCCCCAAACGTTACCCAGAATCTCTCTCTCTCTCTCTCTGTCCCCCCTGTCAAAATGATACTGGCACTGGGAGATGCAGATCTCCCTCTGTTCTTCATGATTCTGAAAATGATCAAAAAGGAGTGCAATCCAAAGTCCTTTAAAAGAGTTCTGTCCGCAGGATTGTGTTGTATTTCCGGATGGATAGAGCTGATCTGATGACTGACCTGGAGAGTGCCTTGTTCCTTACCTTCCAATGATTAGGATTGGGTTTCTCCTCTTTAGTGAATGCAGGTCAAAAGAGCTTGTTTCTCACATAGAAAAGCAACAGAGATTCCAGGTTAGAATTAAACTGATGGTCTTAGCTTCTTAGCTGCATGTTATTGCTAATAATATTATTTCCCATTTTTCTCTTGCCTTCAAAATATGTTCGTCACTCACGTCTTCCTGCATTGTCTGTTGTTTAGGTGGCTTTTGTGAAACTCTTTCCATAATTTCTTTCTGCATTCTTTCTAGGGCTGAGAGGTAGCCTTTGCTCTGTGTTTTTTGAGAGTGCTGCTCCATATTCTTTGGCATAGGAGACATAGGAGTTAGGAAAAATAATGGTTTCCTGGGAAAAGTAAGCTAGATGTGTGTTATAGGATAAGGTATGTTTGGAGGGGAGAGTCTGAGGTTTATGACCTTTGTGATTATCTTCCTGTCTATCTCCCTCTGGAACAATTTGATTCCTTATCAGTCTAGTGAGTTTTGCAATCAGCAACTAAAGTTTCATGTTACAGCTGACCTGATTTACAACATTTCAACACTAAGAGGGGAAGACATTATTCCTCCCTCTTCCTTGTACAGGTTCTCTTGTTTTTAGAGAACTTGATAAGCCAGTTGAGTTTACTAAACAAGCAAGCAGAATTCTTGCAAACATGATAAAATTGGCATTTACTGCTTGGTTGTTTCTCTCCGGTTCTGGTGAGGCATATTATCTTACTTTGCAATCAGAGAAGTGCCAAAACCAGGTAGGGCCAGGTAAAGGATGAAAGAGAACAGCAGAAGAGGAAGGAGATGTGAGTGAAATTTTAGCTCTTAGGCAAAAACAATTTATTTGTTTGCCTTCTCCTTAAGGGTAACCACACCCTCATGCTACTACAATTCCAGTCACCATTATGTTTCCATTTTTTTTTAAGATATAGTTAAGGACAATTGATAAAATTGACATAATCTAGTCATAGATTATGAAGAATTATTAAAATTGACATAATGTAGTCAATCAGCATAAGGTGAGGGGCAGCCAGATATAAAAATGTATGTTATGGAGTAGGATTGGAGGGAGAGAACCAGCTGTAATTATTTTTTTCTTAAGCAGTAAAACTGGGTTTTAAATTCACTTTTGTGTTCAGTCCAGCAGAGTCCAAACCAGCAGTGTTGTTCTATCAGAGATTTCTGTCTGAAAAGCTGTACTTCAGAAGCCTCATTAGATATTCCAAACCCCAATTTTACACAATACAAAACACATTTTGTTGACCACACAGAGTATCATTGTTCCCTGAAGAAACTTTAGCCTAAAGCTGATGAGGTGGGATGGTGATAAAACTTGAAGAAGCATAATGGGGAAAAAAAAAATCTAGGAAGTCAGTTGTAACTGAATTTTGCGTGTAACATGAAGCAAGTAACGATGCAGAAATTTTTTTTACTGGAAGAGGAGGTTGGATTTTTATGATGTTACGATGGAACAGGCAGTGCCAAAAGACAGTTTCAGTAGGACCAGCTCATCAAGTCAGTAGGCTTTGGATAATTTTATAATCTAAGAAGTATTCTTAGATGAATTGATTTGAAAACAGTACCTTTTAAAAATCTCAAACCAGGAAAATTTCATGAACTTGGGGAACACCTAATAATCCTAGAGTTTACAAAGAATAAAAAGCAATGTTCCAGATAATTGTAAGCCTGAGTTGGTTTTCATTTCAAATGGAAATAACAAAGAAAGTAGTTTGGGACTATATCAATAAAGAACTGCCAGTTAAAAATTGTCAATGAAAAATAGGTCTTGTCACATAAAAGAAAACATAGCTAATCTTGTGTCTTAAAAAAAAAAAAAAAGGATGAGAGCCATTGAATTCATATAGGCCCTTTTAATTTCTTCAGGGTAATTTGGTGAAATGCTGATGGTGACTTGTCTGAAGTCTCTAATTTATTAAATCAATAGCTCATTTTTTTTCAGGTACTGTTACTTAGAGGATAGATCCATCTCAAGTCTTAGCAGTGTATGGAGGAAGGATAAGTGAGTTTCCGTGTTAGTATTACTAAGGTGGTCCAAATGAATTCAAGTATTTGGATCTAGCTTATGTAAAATATTTGCATGTGACATGTATGGATGAGTCATGTATAAGTTTAATGAATGCAAATGGATGAGTTTTTGTTTGTCAAGTAAATTGGTCTTTCTGCAGAGTAGTGTAATTGATAAATAGTATTCTGGCCCGGTGTCCAGACTTCTAAATGCGAAAATACTGGTGGGGACAGTTCAGTGGAGGTAAGAAAAATGGTACTTAGAAAAAGATATTGGGAAGGGAACTTCTATAATGGTACTTCCCAAGGCTGAATTTAGTTTCTCCACTTTATATCTGAACTAATTGTACAGACTCCCTTTGTACTCAGTGGAGAGAAGTGAACCTTGCAGGGTCATATGAATTGCAGTCTCTTCCCTCAATTCACTAACAGACTGCACAACTAACTCACATGGAAATGTTTATTTTTATAGGAAATGAATAGCTACTCTTACGCACAAGATGTATTTACAAGGTCATTAAATAATGGTGTGTTTTAAAAAGTGTATTTGATAGAAGGATTTAAATAAAAGTTTGAAGTCTAGACATTTATAAGTTAAGCTTGTGCATAAAAATGAGGCCTTAAGGATGAAGGTAGTGCAAGAACCAGTTTGTTATAGTTACAGATACCTTTGTTAAAGACTTATTTATATTCAATATTAAAGTCACAGAGAGAAAAATTTGTTTCCATCAGCTTGTCCAAGTGCAGTTCAGAAAAGAGAGCATATCACTCCAGAGAAGCAGTCTGTGTTTTCTCTGTCCCCATAATTGCATCTGGGAATTACAGTTCTCATGGAAAACCAAGTGCATTTATTTTGCTTCCATCCTCCTCACGCAGTAGTTGCTAATGTTGCCATTTAGGACAGATTTTAGTTACTGGCTTGGAATGAAAGACTTGACTAAGAAGTAAATAGTTTCCTGAACTGGTTTTATAACAAATGAGCTGTTGGTCAGCTTTCCTTTTACTGTTGGCAGCCAGTAAAAACACCCTTTGCCCCTAATGCCTTAAATTGCTGCATATTCTATCCAAGAGTTGATGTCTTTCAAGTATGTGGCTAGACCTGCAGAGCTCCCAAAATGCTGCCTGCCCTTTTGTCTCTAGAGAACCACTGAGCAGGGTTTTCCAGTACTGTAAATGCTGAGCTAGAGGAAAATGCTTGATGCGATTTTCACTCAGAAGAGAAATGTTTGGGGCTTTTATTTCTAGTCCGATGACAATGAATATCAGTTGGACATGATATCTAAAGAGGAATATAATGAAAGCACAAAAGAACTTTTTCAGTTAAAATCAAGTGCATTTACTTGGATTTCCTTTGCAAAGGAAACTCATAAATATATGCAAGGAAAATAAATATTTTAACATTGGTTCTTTCACAGGAAGTATCTTTTGAGTTATATGATAGATATTTAACTATTTTTAAAAGTATTTGTCATTTAATGACCAGCTGCAATCAAGCCTTTTTTTTTTTCAGTATGCGTTTATAAATTTATGGCTGCTGCTAGTTGTCCTGATTGTCTGTAAGTTAAATGATTTTTCAACAGTTGTTTAGATTAAATGTCAAGCTTGAGAAATATTTCCAATTCCACAGCTTCTGTGTGGTGTGGAGAAATAAGCTGTCTAAGGTATTCATGTTTGACATCAATTTCTTGAATTATAATTATGACACAGCCCTTGTTTTCCCAATAAAACAAATAATTAGCTCCGTTTACATTGGATATTAAGCTTTTTGCACTTTAATCCTGCTACTTCTTTTCCTGCACTGGAAAGAGAAAATTGTTGGATGCAAGGAGATTCAGAATTTAAGGGAAAATCAGGTGCAAGTACAAGAAAGTGTATCTTTCTTATAGGAAGGAAAAGTAGTCAGGTGCAGGGATATATACTGTAGTTTGCAGAATTAATACAGAGATGGGGTTTAGGGGAGGAGGAAGAATGAAGATGAAGGTAAAGAATGAAAACTCAGTAGTAAATGTGAGTATTGGAGAGGGCAAAGGATGTGCAAAGGAGAGCAAGAAAGACGCTGCCTAGTGCACGCTGAAGGAAAAGAGAATAAAAGACCTTTCCTCTTAGCAGAGAAGTGTAAAGTTCCACACTACTTAATGTATTTTTTCCAAAGGAATAGGAGCCAATTAAAAATCTTAATCAAATGATACAGGATTTTATGTGTATTTTGTGTATTTTTTGGACTACTATGCAGTTTGAAGCATTCTTCTTGCCACCCTTCTTATATGTGTTTTCAAGATGTACAATAATTTCTCTGAGAAAATTCTCTATCTGAATTGCAGGCTAGAGTGGTTGCAGGGTACTCAAGTTTTGCTGTTGGTTCTACATCAGTTTTGTGTGGCTGCTGATACAGAAAACTAATGAATTGTTTGCACCCTTCTAGTATGCACAACCACCATATTTTTTCTTTAGTTATTCTATTATAAAAGCAAAGCCACATCACTGTTTTTAAGTCACTGAGCAGTTTAGTGTGGAGATGCCCAAGTTATTTCAGGTTTTGGAAGCTGCGTAATATGCTGCTTCAAAAATGAATCTTTCTCCAAGACTGTGCTGCTTCTGCAGTGACCTTGTCTGCCATAAACTGTTTGGCCAGCTATAAACATCCTGAAAAAATACCAAGCTACTTAATGCAGGAGGAAGAAAGACTAGGGTGCTAGTAAGATAGTTTGAAATTTTGAACGACCGAGTATCTCTTAGCATTTACAGGGCTCATATCTGTGGACTAGTATGAAAACATAATTAGGGTTATATAGATAATCTAATTTATTAGTAATTTCCCACTCACTGTTCAGCCACCCAAAGTTTAATGACAATATTTACACAATATTCCACAAGATATTAGAAGAATTTTGAATTTTACTTACTTTTGTTTAGACTATTGGCTTTTTATGACTTGCAGAGGAATTTGGTAGAAAGCAAGTCTTCTAATGCTGCAAGCATGTTTCTTTTGTCTTGCATGCTGTGAAATCTTTACCAGAATACACTGAGTGAAGGATAATAAAATACCAGACACTGGGGACTTGAGTAGAGCCACCAAGGGCTTAAAGTGCTGGACAGCTGTGTGTAAGCACTTAGTATGTTGGAGGGAGATTTTGCAAGAAGCAGTAAGTATAAGTTTTAAAAGAATTGCAGTAAAATGAGGCTCCCAAATCTTAAACAATATTATTAATTGGAAAGATGAATGACATTCGCTTTAGATGGAGTGTATTTCAATATCTAGTTTTATTGTCTTTGAAGATGCAGTTCTTGATGATGATGTTAAAATACTTTGCATTTTATCTCTATAGCAGAATAGCTCTTATTAGACTACTCCTAAAGTTCTTATTTAAAATTCTGGTTGTTTCAAGAATAACAAGTAATCTATTTGTAATAAGGGCAAGATGGTTACATTTCCTGTCAGGACAGTTACATCTCTTTTTTTATTCCTCCAAATTTCACATTTCTTTGAATTGCTGAATTTTATGTGGTCTTAACTTTATTTTTGTTCTTGTATAAATTCGTTCATATATGCAGCTTATGGAAAATTATGACATGGGGCTTATTTTTCTTGTACAATGCTTGACTTGTATTTTTTGGATTTTCTCTGAAATTTTCTTTTAGGGAATGTATGTTTAAATTCAGCAGTCACTAAAGCTTTGTTTATATGTTGCTGCATTAATGGTGACATACTTCTGTCATCAGTCAAGATAGTTTGTAATGCTCAAAAGGTTCAATAGAAGAGCCTTCAACACCACTCTCTAAAATTGTTGAGCTTTGATTTTTTAAATGTGCTTTTCTAACTTTTTTCATGTAGAGCTTGGCTTTATATGTCTGTAGTTAGATGAATATAAAAATGTGTTTCAGAGAATCTGCTGTTCAGCTAGTGAGTGATTTCACCAATCTTGTATTCTCCTCTCTGCTGCCTTCCCCACTAGACAGGTTTTTAGCTGAACTCTTAGCACTTTAAGGGTTGTTGAACACTTCACTGTTCAATATTTATGCTAGTCATTTTATGCTTTGTTTTTCTGTGGTACTATGATTTGATATTTTTACAGTGAACAAGCCTTTAACTTTTTTCAGCTTCATCAGGTTTTTCCCATTTTAGAACTGAGTAACGTGTATGGAAAAAGCAAAAAAACAGTCAAACAAAAATAAATAATTTACATCCTTTGCTAAGTACAGTTGTTTGACATTTCTATTTTAACATAGGTTGTTGAGTTTCCCACTCTGGTGCATTTGGCTTTCTTCTTTTTATTTTTAAGGGAGGAAATTGGTTGTGCTTATTTAGTTCAATGTGAATGAAACAGATGGCAATATAAAAGCTGATATGAGGTGTATCCTCTTTTGGGCCTATTTAAGCAGAGAGGCCATGTTGAATTTCAGCCTTTTTGTATAAAAGAAGCTCATGAGAGAAGTGAAGCACAAGAATGACATCCTGGTACCACTTGAAGGCATGCTCTTATTGATTCTGTGGACCTGGCAGTTTATTTCCAGTGTAACAATCAACCATGAAAATATAGTTGAAGTATAAGAAGTAAGACAGACCTTTTTTTTTTTTTTTTGTCTCATATACAAGAACACTGGAACTATTTTGGGGCAGATGAGAACCTGGGTCCAGTAGCTGTGAGTATAAGAAGAGAGAAGCCAGAGGAAATCAAAGAAAACGGACCTCAGTACAACTACCGGATCATATTCAGAACCAGTGAGGTAAGCAGTTCAGGGAGGATGTTAAAAGAAACTAGAAGTGAGCAGGCAACACCAGGTGGAATATATGGGGTTTATGTCCTTTTCAGCATTGATAATAGATTTCTGTATAATCCAGTAACCTCCTGACAGAATTATGCTGCATGTTTTTTCACAGAATATATGTGAATTATTCCATAACATCCAATACAGAGGAAAGGCTGAGGGTTGTTTTGTTAAGTGTTGGGAAACTTACAGGAGTTATATTAGCTAGAAGGAAGCAAAGAGAAGGGAAATTGCTTTCCTCACTTTTATATGTGGCAGTGGGTAGACCTGGGAAATATACTTTTCACTTTAGGATAGTATAGAAATACTTTTCACTTTTAGGGTAGTATAGAAATACTATCCTAATGCTGATTTTTCCAGATGGTAGTTTCCTGTAAATCTGATGAATCGTTTTAAATAGTCTGGTCACTGTTATCAGTGAGTGACATTTTGTGTATCAGACTTGGTCTCATGCTAACAGAAATTCCTTAGTGTCCTTGATCTCTACTGAGAATTGGAAAAATAGTATGTTTAGTTCCACTTCTAGTGCTAGTCAGTCTCAGTGCACAATTCAGTGTATGTGGTTTTTTTTCTATGCATAGCTCATGACATTAAGAGGCTCGGTGCTGGAAGATGCTATCCCTTCTACTGCAAAGCATTGCACAGCCAGGGGACTACCCCTAAAAGAAGTGCTGGAGTATGTGGTTCCAGAGCTGAATATCCATTGCCTAAGGCTGGCCTTCAACACTCCAAAAGTCACAGAACAGCTTATGAAGCTTGATGAGCAAGGGGTAAGTGCAGAGTTACAGAATTAAACAAATCATCTTAATCTCCAAGATTATTGCAATGAGTTGGATAATTATCTTTTAGCTTTGTATGATTAGAGTCAGCCTGTTGAAATGCCTCATTTAAACTAAAACTTGCCATCTGTAGGGAGAGTTATGTTGCATTTATTTCCCCCAACTTTTGCAGAATGTTTGGGATGTATGAAATCAAGTTCATTTCCCTAGGTAACCTAGAATTTCGGATTAATGTTATGGCAGTTGTTCATTTAAATTTCCTTCAAAAGAGACTGCATTATTGTTTTTCAAAAACTGTGGCAAAGAGGGAGTTCTGTTTTTCTTATTGCTATTATATTAAAACAAGAAGTCTCCCATGGTGCTAAATGTTTCTTTGTAATACTGCATTTGCTAAACCATGACCAGGGTGCTGCCTGTCTTGTTTCATTTTGTTGTTGTTCTTTTTTTTTTTTCCCCTGGAACAAACTGCATGGCAAAATATTCTAAGGCTTTCTTTATAGAAAAAAGTTTTCAATGAGGTTTTAGTCTCCTGGTCTTTTAAAGATGGAACCAAGGCTCATCAATGCAACAGCTTAGCCTTAGCAAAATGAAAGTCAATGACTGAAGTGAATTTTATGATTATCAACTTCAGTAGTGATGTTTAATAGCTGTATGGATGTCTCAGTCCTCACTGGCAACCTCTTTCCGTGCCTCTTGAGTGGATGCATCCAGGATGGGGACTGGGTCCCTCCCACTGTAAGAGAAGATCATGTTCATGACCGCCTGATAAATCTGGATGTACATAAGTCTGCGGGACACAATGAGATGCATCCCCGAGTCCTGAGGGAATTGGCTGATGTAGTTGCCAAGCCACTCTCTGTGGCATTTGAAAAGTGATGGCAGGCAGGAGAAATCCTTGAAGAGCGTTGTACCCAAGTTTAAAAAGGGTGGAAAGGAGGATTCCCTGGGAACCATTGCCCTGTCAGCCTCCCCTCTGCCTAGGAAGGTCATGGAACAGATCCTCCTAGAAGCTGTACTAAGGCATGTGGAGGACAGGGAGGTGGATTTGAGACAGCCAGCACAGCTTCAGCATGGGCAAATCCTGCCTGACCAACACTGTGGCCTTCTATGATGGAGTAACATCCTCAATGGACAAAGAAGGGATTATGGATATTGTTTTTCTCGACTTCTGAAAAGCCTTGGGCATGGTCCCCCACAATATCCTTCTCTCTGAATTGGAGAGAGATGGATTTGATAAGTGGATTGTTGGATGGACAAGGAATTGGCTGGATGGTTGCATCCAAAGGGTAATGGTCAATGGCTCAGAGTCACAGTGGACATCATGGACAAGTGGTGTATCTTGGGTCCATAGTGGAACTAAATGTCTTCATTAGTGACATAGATAAAGAGATTGAGTGCACCCTCAGCAAATTAGGAAACTGAGTGGTGTAGTTGCCATGCCTGAATGATGGGATGCCATCCAGAGGGATGTGGACAAGCTCAAGTGGCTCCATGGGAATCTCATGCTGTTTAAGATGACAAAGGGTGAGATGCTGCACCTGGATGCTGCATCTCTGGTATTCACAGGCTGGAGACTGAACAGATTGAGAGCAGCCCTGCCCAGAAGGACTTGTGGGTGCTGCTGGCTGGGAGGCTGGACATGACCCAGCCCTGGGCACTCCCAGCCCAGAGAGCCAAACGTGCCCTGGGCCGCATCCAGAGCAGCGTGGGATCCACCTTTGCTCTGCTCTGCTGAGACCCCACCTGGAACCCTGCATCCAGCCCTGGGGTCCCAGCACAGGAAGGACAAGGAGCTGCTGGAGTGAGTCCAGAGGAGGGTCACCAAGAGGATTAGAGGGATAGAGCACCTCTGCTGTGAGGAAAGGCAGAGAGAACTGAGATTGTTCATCCTGGAAAAGAGAAGGCTTTGAGGTGACCTAATGGTGGCCTTCCAGTACCTGAAGGGAGCCCATAAGAAAGAGGGAGAGGGACTTTTTACAAGAGGACAGAGTGACAGGGTAAGGGGGAATAACTTCAAACTGAAAGAGAGTAGCTTTAGATTAGGTATGAGAAAAAAATTCTTGACTATGGGGCTGGTGAGGGCTGGAACAGGTTGCCCAGAAAAGCTGTGGATGCCCCATTAATGGAATGTTCAAGGCCAGGTTGAATGATTCTCTGAGTAGCCTGGTTTAGTGAGAGGTGTCCCTGCCAGTGGCAGGGGGATTGGAGCTGGATGATCTTTAAAGTCCCCTTCCATTCCAAACCACTCTATGATTCCAAGACATCTAACAAAACTGTGAGGTTAAATTTTCCTTAGTTCCTATCCTGTATGTTACTAAGCTCCCATAGTATGGCTTTCTAATATTTAAGCTTTTCAAAATCATTAAGGGTGAGTGATAGTTAATTTTTTATTATCTGCATCAAAGTATTTTCTGTTTTTATGGTAATTAAACAGTTTGACACTTCTCGCCGAAAAAGATAAGTACACTCTGTACTAATTAGAAGCTGCATTTTTTCAATTCTAAGCTAACAAAATTGGGTAGCAGCTGCTCTACTAATTAAGTACACAGAATGTTGATCACTTCTTCTTGCTGAGTGTCACACTGTTTCATTACAGCATGAGCAGGTGCCTGTTTGATATAGCAGATAAAATGTTTTCTAAATTTAAGAGTTAAGATTATAAAGTCACCTTAGCCTTACTTAGCCATTAAATTTCACCTAGGAATCCCTTCACTGAGCCAAATTTGTGTGCATCAGTTTTCGTTAGAATAAGATGTCTTCTTTATATTTGAGTGAGGTCCTAAAGCAGCTGTTTGTTTTCATATTTAAGAATTTACACATCTTCATTTAAGTTTATCTGCCTTCAGCTTTAAGACTTCTGATATTTTTCTCTGCTACATCTTAAAAGTAATTTTGGTGTGAGATTTATTTTTCCAGCAAAGGTTTTTGTATGCAGTGATTATATCATCTGTTGGTCTTGTTTATGATAAACTAAACAGATTGCACTTTTCAAGTCTTTCACTGCAACATATTTTCTCTGCATTTCATATCACTCTACGGCTGAGCTCTGTCTCTTCTACTCTTCCAATATCTGCATATGTCATTCAGTGTTAGAATGGGAATATTTTTCTTGCCCTAGTTTTGTTCTGGTGGTGTATGTGAAATTTGCTCATTCCTTACTTCCTTGTAGATTGCTAGAGAGGTAACATCGGCTGTTCATACATATGGTCCACATTGCTTGTCACCTACCTGTTCTTTTATTGGATTTATTAAAATGCATCCATTTGCAATGTTCTGTGTCAAACAGCAATCCAGTCATTTCCTAGGGCTGCACTAGCTTCTTTGCTAATCACCATCTCCTAATCTTTGTCTTGAATGCAGAGCTCATGGTACGTTACTGTACGTTGGCTTCCAAATATGATTTAAAAATTTGAATATTAGGGCAATTACTGATTTATTTCAGCTGAAGCTAATCTTAATGGCAGTTCCTCATTCACAGAACTACTGTGAAATGTCACTTGGTTCTTAATATAATTCCCAGTTCATAATATAAACTTGCTGACTCGTTAAATCCAAGATATACTTTCTTCTGTCTGGACTGGGTGCTAGATAAATACTTAAAGTGCACTTTTCCCACATATATGAATATGTAAATGCTTTCAGATTATTAAAATGAAGATGCTACTTCAGTAGTTTTGCCAAAACAGAATTCTTACTTCAACTTCTTTTTTAGCTTTTTCTTGTAGTTAATACACTTCCAAGGACTGTAGGTTTATCAGAAGGAGGTCTAATAATGGGGACTGCATGCCTTTCTCCAGATCTGCCCTTTCTGACTCAGAAATGCCAATTTGTGTTGTCCTTAAGGTAACTTCTCTTTTCAAAAATTAGCAAATCTAAGAACACAGCTAGAGGGCATATCCTGCTCTTTGCATAGTCCCTGTTTAGTTTCTTAGGCTGACATTTTCAAAGCAATAAAGCACGGTTGTTTGCTTGCTCATTGATGCTGCAGATCCCATTTATATTTATGCCCTTGAAAATACTTCCTTCACCTAAAGTTGAAGCTTAAATAGTGCAAGTGTGCTTCATGAGAATAATTTTCTTTGCCCTAACTTCTTAAAGTGAAATTACTAGAAGCTATTGTAGTTAGCAGGACAGCTAAGGTGTTGTGGTTCCATGAAGCTCTTGCATCCATGGTGTTTCCGTGGGACTGGAGAAGGCTCATCTGAGCAGCAGATGCCTGAATGGTCCAAGACAGGACCTGCTACTGATGGTATGGAACTGATGGCAGATGTTGGGGCAGGAATGGCAGCAGTGCCACCTCTTATCACCCTTCCTTGCTCGCCTCCTCTCTCCTCCCTCATTGCATGTCAGCAGGAGGCACTGGAACAGATTGCCAAGCTGGGCATGTCCCATCCCTGAAAGTGTTGGAAGTCAGGTTGGATGTGAATTTGAGCAACCGGGTCTAGAAGAAAGTCAGGACTGCCCACGTCAGGACTTCAGGAACTAGATGATCCATAAGGTGCTTCCAAGCCAAACCATTTCATGATTTTGTGCTGTACTTGAGTTTTGTCATAAGAAATTTAGGCATGTTTAGAAGATTAAGTTAGTGTGTCAGATAATAAAGTAAGGGATATTCTGTTGTGGGGAAAAAAGAGGCAGCCTAGAACTGTGACTTAGTAAATATAATGACTTCTTCAGCAGGAGAAAGCAAGCCAAGTTATCTTTATTCTTCTTTTTCTCTCTCCTTGTTTTCCTGCTGCTAATACTTTATCCCCATCATCATTCATCCTTGGTAGTAAAGGAGGAAGAAAAAGTAGCAATTTCCAGAGCTTTTAACTTTTAAAATTTACTTCCTTTAAAGACAGAATAGGACCACTTTTGAGGGCCTTTAAATTATACCACCATAAGTATAATAGGTTAAAGTTAGTGAATTTCAGTTTCATTATGTGTCTACATTGTCTTAGCAAATTTGAAATCTTTGCCTCATGGCTTGGAATGGAATCTTCTGAGAGCAAATTACAGTATATTCTGATAACTTTGCTTCCAGTTGCCCTTGCAAATAACTCTTTTTACTTCTACTAACCTGTAGCCCAAACTTGTAAATCTCATGCCAGTTGTGGTAGATTTTGTTAGGATTTCATTCTGGCATGTGTGGTTGGTGTTTATTTGAAATAGAGCCTCTGCAAAAATTCATGTGTGGGAGGAAAGAACATTTATCAGGCAACAAGGATGCATTTTTATCAGATGAATTACATGCATAAACTCCAAGGCTGTCCCTTGTACTCCTTCAGAGTTCCTGCCTGTGAAATTGGTTTTGGAGACAGCAATAAATGGCTGTGGATGCTGCTTTCTTGCCTTCTGTAACTTGTCTGTCTGTAGTCTAGATGTAAGTGGTGCTCGTGTACTCCTTTTTTGTGTGCGTGTATCAATTTGGAATTGGTAGTAACGGTTTGCTTTGAAGAATCACCATTATGGTTGGGTAAAAAATGACTTTATTTACATCTTCAGCTTCTGCTGTATTAGGAACATCAATTGTTGAATTAGAGAGAAAATGGAAATAAAAAGCACAAGTGTGTTTGAAGATCTATGGTAGTAAATAGTACCTTCAAGGTATGACTGACACTTTTCAACTTAGCTGGTTTTTTTGTTACTATGATCATATTTAAGTCAGGGAGGACCAACTGAATGTCATGGAATGTTTCATCATTGCTAACCAATGAATGTGCTGACAGGTGAATAATTTCTATCATCTCTTTGAAATGAGAGGGAATTGATTTTGTCACTTGTTTAAGAAACGAGCACATGATGTGCCCTACCCTTCTGTTTGGAAGGCTTAGCATAGGATGGCAGCCATGGTACCAGCCTGAGTGAGAGTCCAGTTCCTGGCATTACTCAGCCAGTACTTCCCATTTGGCTCAGAATTCGACATTCACTTTCAAGCTGCAGTGTTGTCCTCCTGGAAATAAGCAACATTCATGTTTGTTTCACTTCAGGCAGCATTTTGGCATCCTCAGGTTAAATCTCCATCATCAAGGCAGTTACAATAGAAAACACTGAGAGTATTTGAACTAGACTAACTTTTGGACTTTGAATACTAGGTATTATTTCATTTGTGAATTACGGGTTTATGAAAATGTGAGAAGTTAATTCAGTGCATAAGTTGCTTCATCACTTGGTATACACAAAATTTTAATCTTTTTCCTTTTGCAGTTAAGTTACCAACTTAAAGTGGGCATCATGTACTGCAAAGCTGGGCAAAGCACAGAAGAGGAAATGTACAATAATGAATCAGCAGGTCCAGCCTTTGAGGAGTTTCTTCAGCTCTTGGGAGAGCGAGTTCGACTCAAGGGATTTGACAAGTACCGAGCTCAGCTGGATACAAAAAGTAAGACTTTTTCTTTCTTTTTTTCCCCCTTAAGTGAACAAAATGCTTGATATAGTTAGTTACTGCCTTTTTGAAGTAAGTAATACTGCCTATTTCTTAAAAATAACATCTTTGCTGTAGGAAGGCAGTTGCTTAATATAAGTGAAAGCGGAGCGCATGTGTAATTTAAGTGTACTCATATGGTCTCACAACTCTGATAATAATTGGATTTTTGTACTGATTTGGTATGAAATTGTCAATAAAGCCCCAACAAGAAACCAGTAGTTATGGAACAGTTACTGGTATTGCAAATCTTAAGGATAATCAGTACAGCTGGTATGCCTTTTTTTTTTTTTTTATTTTAAATTATGCACCTATAGACTGTCTCCAAAATGTTTCACGAGCCCACTATGTTACTCCACCTTGAAAAGTTGATATACTGCTTTTCTGATGTCTGTTGCATGCAGTTTTTCTTCTAGGCAGTTTTGTCTTAGTCATCCTGTCAAATGTATTCCTCCCTCTGTGCTTTTTCTTTTTTGAGTTATGGAAATTAAACTGGATTTGGCAGCTATGTTATCAGCTCTAACTGTAAAACATACTGCAACAAAATGCAGTGGTAAGATGATCTTGGGTGACCGTCACTATAAAAGAAACTCCCTGCATTTGGAATCAGTCATATGAAATACCTGTTTATCAGCTAGCACATGCTGCATTCAATTTGTAGATCTGTTTAAATTACTTGGGGAAATTTTGTCTTTTATTCCTTTTCTTTGAGTACTGGAGCTAACCAGTTCCTATGGAGATTTTTTGCTATTTTGCTCACTTGTAGCAAAGGAAATGAAATAAGGAGTTTGATTCATGAGAGCTGAAAAACATTCATCAGCTTTAGTACAGCAGAAGCTGAGGTCTTGTCATGGGTCTCCTGGCTCAAATAGAGTACCTTGCTGTGCTTTAATGCTCCATCATTCTATATTCTGTCCTTAATTCCTACAGCAATTGTGTTGTCATCTCCTCAGGCTCTTCTTGACCAGTCTCATCATCAGTCCTCAGAGGGTTCTAAATCCTCCTTTGGTTTTAAACCTAGATTAATACCCATTTTGCACATATTTAACATTAGCCTTCGATTTTTTTTACTTGCAATACTATATTCCCTTTGTTGTACTTCCTCCCTGGAGAGCATTACATAGATGCGTAGAATGGTTTGGGTTGGAAGGGACCTGGAAAATCTCTGCATTTCAGTCCCCCAGCCATGGGCAGGGACACCTTCCACTAGAGCAGGTTGCTGAAAGAGCCATCCAACCTGGCCTAGAACACTTCCAGGGATGGGGTATCCACAGCTTTTCTGGGCATCTCGTTCCAGTGCCTCACCACCCTCACAGTAAAGAATTTCTTCCCAATATCTAATATAAACCTTCCCTTCTTCAGTTTAAAATCCTTCCCCCTTGTCCTATTGCTACATGTCCTTGGGAGAAGTCCCTCATCAGCTCTCTTGTAGGAAGTATGTATAATTCTCAAGGTGAGTTTTCCTTTTGCACAGATCTGAACTAACTGTCATTTTATTGATTATAAAGATAAGCTAGGTCAAAAATCAAATGGGTATGGAAAACAGAGAAAACATTAATTTAGCTTCTGGTTTTATATTATGACTTTGTTACTTTCAGTTGTTAAATGAAGATACTCTCTTCCCTTTCTTCTGGATTAGTTAAGATGTGAAAAAAGGGAAATAGCCCATATTTTGGTGTCAGTCCACACACACTGGTTCTTAGTATGTGTAAATGCTGTATGATTGAATTGATTCCTCTGCTCAAATATACACAAGAAAGCTGTAAATGTCTTCTAAGTACTTGTTTTGCATTTTCTTCTGAACAGGAGAATTTTCCAGAGGTGTTTTGAGTTCCTTTTTGTTGCTTTTGACTTGAGGAAAGAATTTTGTCAGGCTTTGAGTTTATGTACTACAATCTAGCACCTGTTAAATGGAATCTTTAAGTTGACTGAATCTCCTGGTTTTGAGAGTTATTTTCATGTAATGAAAGTTTTTCCTCCATGTTGAGAGCTGGCATATCTTTTTCACATTGCCCGGTAGACCCACTCAGCTCCATTCAGTATCTAAAAATACACAAGGTCTTTATGTGAATGCTTCAGTATGGTCCTAGAGGACAGGAAGTCCTCTAAGTGGAAACTGCTGCTTTCATGAACGATTTCCTACATTTTCTTTCAGTCAAGGTTTACAGCCTCACATATGTGGAACCTCATCAGCCAGAACTGCTTGGGAACTCTTAACTTGTCTGAAAACTTTCAGGTTAGATTGCCTGCAGGATTACTGAGAAGAGACACAACTGTGTGAGCATGCATGAGTTCTTAACGAGTAGGTTTGGACAGCAGCAAATGTGAACAATGGCAGTAATCATTTCTAGTTGATCTTGATGGTGTTATGTTCTCCATTCTGCCAGTGTGCAAAGATGGAAATGCTGAAAGGAAAGGTGTTTGGGTGCACAACACCCAGCTCTTTGGATAGCTGCATTTGGAAACACTTAAAGCATATTCTGCACATGAAATGGGGGGAGAAAAAAGCCACTTTGTGGTAGGGGAAATGCTAAAGACCAGAGATGGTCACAAGAGCCACATCTCAGGTGTGGGGAATATGTGAAAAGCAGAATACAGCCAGGCAATACATTTTCAATAGTTATCCTAAGTAATCAGTCCATCCTTTTGCCTTGGCCTTAACAGAGACACGCAGGAGTGGGTTGTGGTTTTTTACTGTGACTTAGGTTTACAGGTTTTATTGAAACTGCTAGGAAGTGAGCTTCTCCATCTTCCAGCTCTGTGCTCTTCTGTTGCTAGAGACCTCTGCCTTGAAATAGTTCTTGCAGTTTCAGGAAATTTCCCTGTGCAAGAATTCTGTTCAGGGGCAGCACAGTTGATTGCAAAGATGTGCTTAAAAACAAATATCTGTTCATTGACTTGTCAGAAAAGTCAGATCTATGTAGACTACTCTGCTAGTTTCTGTACCTTTGACAACACTTTGCAAGCTGCGGAAAGCACTTCCATGATGTAAGGCATGGGAAGATTTTTCTCTGCATGGAGGTAAGCTGATTTGTATATGTGCTCTGGAAAGATTCAAAATATTTTTAATTTATGCAAATTTAGAAAAGTAAAGTTGCTCTTGCAAAAGGCAGTTTCAGAACAGTTATTCTTAGAAATTTTTAGAGTTAAGGTCTTAATTAGTAAGTGTCCATAACAGAGCTAATTCCTTAAAAGGAGGAATCTCATGCATGCTATTAACTGAAAGCCTATTTAAGTGTATTGGATCCTTCAAGGGCTTTAGTTTTGGATCTCTGCCAGTACCACTGTGAAAAAGAGATGCTACTCTTCAAGTTTTGTTTGTTTATTCCTAGAATTACCAGAGGGGAAACAGTCTATCTCCTGGCAGCCTGCAGACTTTGGATAGGAAATAGAGCTTGAAAATGTCACCTTTCCCACAGTGACTAGGAAGCTTATGGGCATCACTTTAAAGTAATAAACATCACATAGATCTTTCAAATTATAACTTCAGTCATTTTACTTTATTTTCCAGTGGTAATGCATACTTTATTTCCCTTCCCCTCACTTAATCTTGCTTCTCAATATTTTAAATTGGTAAGTGGGATCAGCTTGATAATGCTAGGCCTGGTAACAAGGACTGTGTGTCCAACAGAGTGGTAGTGTGGGAAATAAGCAAAGTTGATTAATATGAATTGGGAATTTTATGATTTATAAATTTGATAAGATTATAAGCTAGTAATTGTAGGTTTCTGTACTAGATGTTTATATAGTGCATGTTTTTCTGATTAAAACATAAGAATATAAAACCATAAGCTATTAAGTAGGCAATAAAATCTAGGGAATGAATGGACTTCGAATTGACATTTCATTTGGGAATTGTCAAGAAACCCCAATGTTTGTAATGGAATAACAGAGAGAGATTATCTTCTTAACTTGCACTGTATAACATCTTTCCAGCCTTGTGGAAATAATGATAAAGACTTACTCTTGGGTCTGAGACTTTTGTTGGTCTCCCAACAAACCTTAAGATGTTAAGTTGCTTAAGAAGCAGAAATGGGTATGGAGAGAAGTCCATCTGCATTTCTCTGTGTTGTTACACATCTACTTTTATATGGTACAAACTAAAAGATTCTGTCCTCGTTTCTGTCTGAAAACAACTTGGGTATTGGAGAAGTTGATTACAACTGTTTGGTGTAATCTTTGTGTTGACAGAAGAGCAGTGTTGACAAAGCAAAGGTAGAGGGGAGTAACATTAAGCTCTGAAAATATTTGTTATAAAGCTTTTTATTGTGAACCCTACTGCAGTTTGTAGTAATGGTTGTCCTGCCTTATCAGTGTAACTTTTTGTTCTCCTACAATTCCTTGGAATGTTTCTCTTTGAAACAGGCGTCAGATTTTCTACTCATAAGGGTTTTTATGGAGTTTTCTAGCACAGAGGTTGAACTGCTGTAGAAGCAGGATGACAAAGTCCTGTGGATTCAGTCAGCAGTATGCTGGTGGTATCAGCCACAGTTTGAGCACTACTGGTGTTCGAAAAAAATCACTTCAAATGTAGCTGAGAATCATTGGAAGGACAGAAGACTAAGGTGGATTTTTAGAGGTGATTAATGATGGAAGAGAGAAAGGATCAGCTACTCAGCTAAGTAGCCAGATCCAGTAATGGGGCAAGGCTGGGAAAGCATCATGAATAGCTATGCCATAAACTGATGGCCAGAGGGGATGTCTTCAGTGTAAAAAGATGCTAATGAATTTGAAGATCCCTCAGGCCTCTGTTAAATAGATGGAAATTGAAGTAGATTGCCGTGCTGGCTTGCTTTTTTGACCTTGAAATGATGGATGTTTTTCCAGCGTGCAGTCTTGCATTTTATTGCAATAGCTGTGATTTGATTTAAAGCTAACACCTGCAATTATGGAGGTGTACTTCAGGAAAAGTATTCTGGACTTCAAAAACCTGAATGGTGAGAGAGATGCACTGTCTGTAGTGTATATGGACTTCTGTTGGCAGTTGGATTTGAATAGGAGAGATTTAAACTGTAAAGTGCTTGGAAATAATTAGACTTATTAAATGTGTCACTTGGATTGTAGCCTGATTATTTAGTTTGCAGAATCAGTGCTGTTCTCAGAAAACGTTTTTCTGCCTAAAATAAAATCCTGCCAGGAAATTTGAAAGTTTGGCTTAAATATGTAGGTGTTTTAGAATATTTTTTTGCCAGAATTTCTTTATTCTATTCCCCTAACACTTTCTGAGCCCCTTCCCCTCTTTTGAGGCCTGCCTTTCCCTGTCTCACTTCCCTATCTTTTTGCACCTGCTCCTCCCCCTTTCCAATTATTTGTGATATTTTTGTATGGTCTGTTTCAAAAAGATGATGTACAAATCAGTGTATTTATACTTCAACAGATAAAACTGTTATGAAGTTGCATTGGTGTTTATGTGACTTTTGGGTGCCTCCTTGGGTGTGCACTGCAGTGATCAGGCAGAGGACAGAGGCTGCTGTGATCCTCTTTCCTGCTGTTCTAATTAGCATTAAAAAGAAAATAATTAGCATATTTAATATTAAATTTAAGTTATAAAAATTAATATTTAGATTGTAGGATTCTTCTCTTTCTAATTACCTTTTCATCATAGCTAGGTGATCTGGAAGCGCAAAATCTCTGTTTATAATATAGAAAACTTTCCATTTCATTTTACTGATCATTTTGTGATTCATTTACAGTAAAGCTACCTTTATTTTATTATTCTGAATCTGACAGGGAACAAACTTCTTAAAGTTTATACTAAAAATCTGGGTAAATAAACTGTGTATTTATGTCACTGTAAATGCATCACAAATCTCAAATCTGCTATCTTCTTAGTAACATGATCTCTCTGCTAATGAAAATGCCAAGATAGTTTTTAACAGCTTTTAAAAATACATTGTTATAAATAGATGGGATTATATAATTTAGTAGCATGTTTATATAACTTCAAATTGCCAGAACCAGAATGCTTTTTTCCATATATAAAGCTAGTTATTTTTCAAATTGTTTGAAAGCAGGCTTTTTTCACTGTGGACATAAATTGTATTTAATAGAATATACTCAGTGTTTTATCTTTAAATGTGTTACTGCTTAAATTAATGGAACATTATTCAAGGTCGCTTTTTACAGTGAAAGAAAGTGAAAACAGGTTCACAATTTGTCTGTAATCAAGTGTTGTTTTCAACCAACACTTTGTAAAATGAGTAATACCCCCTCTTTTTTTTTCTTTCTAAATTTCATAATATTATAATTTTATAATTTCCTCTCTACATGGAAATCTCTCCATCTACATTTAATCATTTCTGTGGCCTGTTTCTGGATCCTTTCTCATTCTGTAACTTTTAAAATAGGGTGGCCAGAACTCAAAACAGGTGAGATTACTTTAGATTAATATACCAGTATCATTTTTGTGGGCTTTTTCCTTCATCAGTTATAAGCATGGTGGCATCCTGTTTGGAGTTTTGACTGTTCCTGTCCATAAAGCAGACGCTGTAGCAAAGGTGCTACCTGATTTCATTACAGTTAATTGATTACAAGTCCATTACAACATCAGAACAGTAAGTCCTGATGTTTATGCTTAAGAGAACTCACCCTGTTTTTATTGTAGGTTATAGGTCCTTTGCTGTTTAATTATGCATGAGATCACGGTATTCACTTTCATTATCTGTCTGCATTCCTTTCTGAAGTCTTTTCACATTCCTTACAGTTCAGTTCCATTCTGAGATATTGGGTGGTGCCTGAAAATTATCTCAGACTTTGTTGTCACTTTTCACACTTACGTAAGCTTTCTTCAGGGTCTTCTGGTATAAAGTCCCCATTCCTAACAAGTTTCTGTCGGGGAAAAGTATGCAAAAGTGCACAGGCTGTCTTTATGTGACATTTGCTTTGGCAGGTGAATAAACTCTGAATAAATTCTTACTTGCTGATATTTCAGCAAGGATTGAGGATTAGCGATTCTTGTTTTGCTGGGTTTTTTTTTAATAATAGTGAAACTTTGTTTTTAAACTTTTTTTAATAATACTTTGGTTTTTGTCTTCTTCAACTGCAGCTGATTCAACAGGTACTCACTCCTTGTACACCACATACAAGGACTATGAAATCATGTTCCATGTTTCTACTATGTTGCCATATACTCCAAATAACAAGCAACAGGTAAGATGGGCTCAGAAGCAGATGAAGTATTAAGTATTTATGACAACTTTTATTTGTTACTAGCAAAAAAACACTTAAGAAATCCAAAGTAAAGCTGGCTGTCTCTGTGTCAGGGAGAGGAGCAAAGCAGATGATTGTAGGTAGATCATAGATTTTTCTCCGTTGGACTGTTGTCTATTTAATTGTGCATTATTTTGAGGTAAATAGTGTGCAGTAATATCAGCAGCACATGTCAGAAGGACCATGGTGGACCTGATGATTTTAAATCATTTTAAACCTTCTACAACTAAGTCAACTGCCCATTAAGGTTTGTGTTCAGCAAATTGTAATATGTACAGAGATAATGAGTGGATGGTTCAGTACACTACACAAGAGTGCATGAGTCAAAATCCTTATGTCAAGAAGGATTTTCCTTTTTTTTCCTTTTTTTTTAAACTTATACTAATTAGGCTGAACTGCTTTGTTACACTGAAGTACCTGGTCTTGTTAAAAACTAAGCCATATTGTTTTGTATGATGTATATGCATTTTTTCCTAGAAATGCTGCTTTATACTTCTCCAACTAAAATCGAGAATCTTGTTTTACAATATAAGAAAACAGAATTTTTTATAGTTTTCTTTTGTACACTAAACGTTCTGCAACTTTGTAGCTTACCTTCTCTTGTACTGTATTCTTGTATTTGCTGAAAGAAGCCTACCAGGAAATTATTTATAGCTCATCTTAAGGACAATGACAACTTATTTTCAACTTCAAATATAACCTACCCCTGGCTTGTAAAAATGTGTGAAATGGGGGATGTTTTCCTGCTTCCATGTATCACTGATTACTCTTGACACTCACAGGATTTGTTCTTCACCTTTCTTTAGCTTAAAATTTTCCTTTATAAGTTCACCTTCTATGTTACATGTAGAAATGAAATTGTTGTGAAAACAATCATGCCTGAAATTTATTAGGCGAACAGCTAATTCTGGTATTTGTTATATAGCTCTCAATTGTTTCAGTTTTCAGCTTGAAGTATCACTTAGGGAAAGAAAATGAGCAATAGTAATTTATAATAATGAGAAATAAATAATTGGAAATTTATGAGAAGTCTGTTTTAACCTTTTTTTTTCTCCCCTTATTAAAGCTGCTGAGAAAACGACATATTGGGAATGATATTGTGACAATAGTTTTCCAGGAGCCTGGAGCACAACCATTCAGCCCAAAGAACATCCGCTCTCACTTCCAGCACGTCTTTGTCATTGTGCGAGTGCACGGTCCCTGCACTGACAGCGTTTGTTACAGGTACCTATTGCTGCAGCCACTGAAAACACGGAATTTGAGTGCAAAGACAGCTGCCATTCTTCTCCTAAATTCTCAGCAGGGAGATATAATGAAAGATGAGGGTCAAGGAGCTATTGGGTCCTGTGAATTTAGAACTTTTTCACAGAGTAAATAGACACACAAATATGTAGATTAAACATGCCCAGTGAGGAAACTGCTGCTGTCAGGTGTGAGTACACACACACCCACACGTGCACATATATGTGCTCATCAAGCACTTGGAAATTATTTTAGAGTTGCCTTCTCACTTTCTTTTTATTCTCTTCATTAAGAGTATGCTGGAAGAATATTTTTGTATCAAAAGAAATAGAACAAACACTTCCACTTTTTGCTTTGATAATTTGGTCCTCTGAGCCTATGTTGCATTTTTTTAAATTAAGGCAGTTAAAAAGTGTGACTTAGTCTTTCAGGAAGAAGCTGGGCTCTCTGAAATATCTTCATTTATCTCGTTTCAGTCCAACAAAGAAATGACAGATAATTATGCAGCAAAAAATAAAGTCTTAATGTGACCTTAAAGTCAATATGATTAAAATAGAAAATGGTAATTGATTGTAACATGTAATAAAGAACTGCAAGATGATATTCCTATTAGTATAATTTTTAAACTAAATTGCAAGCATATAGAAATAATGTTTTTGAATGAAATTTCTTTTTACTATCAGTCAAATTCTTATCTTTGTTATATACTGAACTCTAAAAGTATTTTCATTTTTAAATGTTGACTGATCTCAGAAACCTTCTGTAAAGTATTTTCATTTAAAATATGAAATGTCAGAGCAGTAGATTTAGAGCATGTATCTTGAAATGAGGTAGCCTTAGAATTAACTTGTTTTTTGCTGAAATACAAATATTCAGTTACATATTTTATTAAGACAAGTGCCTATTTAGAGGAAAATATAAGGCTGCTGTGTATGAGTTGTTGTGTTTGTTACTTTTTGAGTACATATAGATGGCTTAAAGGCTTTTCTCACCTCAGAAGTTTTTGATAAAGTTCACAGAGCATTTCTGAATTTGATGCTGAACTTCATTCATGTATTAACTATCCTGGACTAAGAATGTTCATGTTGATAGTCTTTTTCAGGCAGCTTATTGAAAAATTCAATTGTTGCATAATTTATGTGAACATGGCTTGTTCTTAAATTCTTAGACATATGTTTTAGCTTGTACCCTGCACAGAAAATGATTTTGAAGCAAAGGGAACATAGAAAATGCATCCACAAAGGGCTGCAGATGGCTCTTCCACTTGAATTGCATATTACAACATAGATCTGCTTTTGTCTGTTACTTTTAAGTAGTATGACTGCATATATTTTCTTCCTTTTAAAAGGCATGGGAAAGATTGATACTTGCTCAACTGTTGTAAGTTAAGTGTCTGAGGGCTCTATTTTGGACCTTCAGGCTCCTGAATCACCACATTTTTCAAGTGTTTACAATTACAGGGGCTGAAACACCATTGGTTGCTTAATTGTAATTTTGACTTTAGTGATGGTACAGGCCTAAATTTTAAGGCTAGGGGAAACAGGTATAAAAAATAGTTGGGAGAATGTCGGCATTTATTTTGATACATAAGACCACCAGTACATTATATGGTCTCTATACTGTCTTTAAGATTGAAGCACTTTTTTTTCCTGTCCTCTCAGTGCAAACACTTGATTTAGATTTGTAGAATTCTATTATGAAAAGTTTTTCTAGGAAACTTTTCAAAGTAAGTTTGACCTCTTTTTCACTGAATTATTTGGAACAATTTCATGGATTCATGATTCTAGACAAAACAGGAAACCATATAGCATAAAAATGTACTGGAATTTATATTTAAAAACTACATAAAAGGAATAAAATCAAGTACTGTCTTGGCCAGTGATTCTCTTTCCCAACTAAGATAAACAATGTTTCAAAAGTCTGGCATCTCTGAGCATTGCTCACTCTTTAAAACTTCTCTAGCATGTGTTAAAGATTGAATTCTTATCCCTGTGATTCCTGACACTGAAAACTGAACCAAACAAAACCTTATTGGTAGTTTCTGGTAGCTTTTCATTGCATCCAGTTATTGTGTTTAACACTTAGGTTTCCATTTCTTACTAACATCCTTCAGGACCACTAAAGATGAGTCAGATAGTTGCTTCATGAGCACCCCCTGTTGCATACTTTGAGATATGCTGGCATACGTTTGGAGGAAATATGATAGTAATGACATCTTTCAATATCAGTTGCCAGAAAATATAATAATTTAAAAACAAGCAAACCAAAGGAAAAAACATCCCAAGCAATTCAAAACAGCAAAAGCAAAACAGACAAAACACCTTACCACTCAAACCCAGAAGCTGCTGTTATAGATTGGGTGACTTAATTTTTATTTTAGATGTTCCTGTATGTCCCCTCAAAAGATTTACTCTGAGATCTTGGTTACTGATTTGGGGGAGGGGAATTTCTCTGATTATGTTTAAGAATTCAGATTAAATCAAAATGTGAAAATAATACCAGCCAGCATTCTAAGTGAAACATCACATAATTTTCTAATGTGTCAAGTTTTGTCCTATTCTTCATTTTCATTACCGTGGTATCTTGACCAAAGTTAGTTAATGCTTTTTCAGATCTAATCACAGCTGTGTGGCAAATCCTGTTTGAACTGTTGGAACATTCCTTGTCACAAAACTATTGAAGTAGAGTTTCTGTCTCTTAGGAGAGAGGAAAATTGCCGAGTGAATGATACTGGATTGGAATGTCAAATCTTCAGTGGTTCCAAACAATTCTCATATGACTTATCTCAAAAGAGAATTGGCAGTTGAGAATAGCTAAGCTGGTCCCTGTTGCCTAAAGCAATCTTATTGCCAGTCCGTTGCTTGGTACAGGAACTAAAAGAAAGAGTTGAAAAAGAACATATTTGTTTCTACTGTGTTGTATCTCTGAACTTCTCAGAAGCTTCTTATTTCTGGTATTTTTGGAGTTGTCTTCTATCACTGGCATGCAATATCAGCTAGTGAGGTTTTTCAGTCCAGAAATGTAAAACAGTAGTGTGATGTATATATGCATTCAGTCACCAGATGATTTTCTCAGTGGAACTGGCCTTGTGATGTGACTTCATTGCCTTTATCTTTTTAATGTGTTCATTTAATCTATATTTCTAGCATTGATCGTACACTTGGCACTGCTTTCACATGAGCCTTTCAGCATTAAGTAGCTCCATTCTAAGCTAGCCTTTCTAATAGTGTGAGTTAGAAATTTTCTTTTTATACTAAAACCAAAGTTCAGAACTGCCATACATGAATGATTGCTTATTAAAAAAACCCCTACAGTTTTGCACTTAAAGCTCTTTTTAAGCATGTGGTAAAAATGCCTATATGCAAAAAACTGGCTCTCTGTTTATACAGTCAAGGGGGCATAACCTCCATACTGGCAACATCAATATGTAAATTTAGGCATATTTCTGAGAAAAGAGAAATTGAGGGAATGTATTGTCTGTAAGCAAGAACTGCTGAATTTGCCTAGAGTGAAACACTGGTTCTTCCTTATTCTTTTATTTAGTGTTGCTGTGACAAGATCCAGAGATGTACCATCCTTTGGCCCACCTATTCCGAAAGGTGTGACGTTTCCTAAATCAAATGTGTTCAGGGACTTCTTACTAGCCAAAGTCATTAATGCAGAGAATGCTGCTCATAAATCAGAAAAGTTCCGCGCGATGGCCACCAGGACCCGGCAAGAGTACTTGAAAGACTTGGCAGAGAAGAATGTCACCAACACACCCATTGACCCTTCTGGCAAGTTCCCCTTCATCTCACTTGCTTCAAAAAAGAAGGAGAAGTCCAAACCTTATCCAGGAGCAGAGATCTATAGTTCTGGTGCTATTGTCTGGAGTGTCCATGCAAAAGACTACAGCAAGGGTATGGAAATAGACTGTCTCCTAGGCATCTCTAATGAGTTTGTAGTCCTCATTGAGCAGGACACAAAAAGCGTGGTGTTCAATTGCTCCTGTCGAGATGTGATAGGGTGGACTTCAACGGACACAAATATCAAAATATTCTATGAGAGAGGTGAATGTGTTTCCTTGGAGAGCTTCATCAGCAACATTGATGACATCAAAGAGATCGTCAAAAGGCTGGAGGTTAGAATGTGTTCTCTTTGGTTCCCTTTCTTTGCTTTCTCCTCTCACCCCTCGGCCAAGTAAAGCTTCAATTTAAATAATGTCTGGGATTCCTAAAACTATTTAAATTGTTTATCATGAAATTTATAAGGACTTCCCTGCTTCTATTTCTCAAAACTGAATATTGCTTTCACTTTTATCAGATATTAACTAGTCTCAGCTGGCTCTGTGTGTGTGAAAAATGTATTAATATATTAAAAAGACTGGATCCTTCAGATGTGTAAGTTGCTCCCACACAAGTACAGAAAGTGTCACATTTTCTTCTCCTTGTTTTCCTTCCCTTTCTCTGTTTTATAGGCTTGCTGTATCTTGTTTCAAATGAAACTGCAATATCTTTCAGACTAACCTATTACGTTGCCAGCAGGGTGCAGTCCCAATCCCCACTGCAACCTTCAGATAGTCTCTGAATGCGTGTGATAAACTAAAAACGCAGTGAATCATGGTATCTCCCCATAAAACATCTGTCCATGCTCATTCTATATCCAATTAAGTTATGAAAGAATGTGCTACATTTCACTCTTTCCTGTAATTTCACAACTGTAGTTGTATAACTGTGTAGTGTTATAACAACCAGAAAAAATGGAAACCTAAGCCCTATTAAATTGCTCTTGATGATGTTCATGCTCATGGTACATGGAAGAGTTGGCATAGTCCCCAGTTTACTGTACTTAGTAGCTGCATGCTACCACATTCTGACTGAAAAGTAATATTGCCGTTTCCTGAGACAGCCAGAAATGGAGAATGTTTTTTGGTTACTAAAGTATAAAAGACAGAGATGCTTGTGTAACTCCATGTGTTTTTCTGTTGTGTACTGCCATGTATCTTCTAAAATTCCTGTGGTTGCAGTAAAAATTCCAAGGCAGAACTTGAGTAACCAGATTCTACTGAAAATATTAGTTTGAGCAACAAGACTCATTTCAGCTGATTATGTACCTAGGATGGCAATATATATCCCATGATCATGTCCCACCATGATCCTTGGGAGTTGGTTATTCAAAACTTGAACCCCTAAACCTCTGTTAGCCCTGGAGATGTCTCAATGCATTAAGTTCTGTCTACATTTCAATTCCCAGCTCGTGAGCAAGGGCTGTGAAACAGTGGAGATGACTCTGCGCAGGAACGGCCTGGGCCAGCTGGGTTTCCACGTGAACTACGAGGGCATTGTGGCAGACGTGGAGCCCTACGGCTATGCCTGGCAGGCGGGGCTGCGCCAGGGCAGCCGCCTGGTGGAGATCTGCAAGGTGGCCGTGGCCACCCTGAGCCACGAGCAAATGATTGATCTGCTCAGGACATCAGTTACAGTCAAGGTCGTCATTGTCCCTCCCTATGAGGACTGCACACCACGCAGGTATTTTGCAGTAGCCGTGTTTGCCCTGAAATTGTATCTTAGCCTCCAAAAAAATGTGGTATGATAATAATACAGCACCCAGTGTTTTAAGACTGGAAGAGGAGAGCAGGAAAAACTGCCCATATTCAGTCTCCATGCCCCCCCAGATATTCGTTGAATACCAAAATGTGGTAACATGTCTGACAAAGTTGATGTAACCATGGAATTTAACATGGAAATCGAACAAGTTTTTAGTCATAATCATGTGTTTAGCATGCTTCAAAATTGATTGTACGTGTTCCTGCCTGCTTTCCCATTTGCTGGCACTTTGTAATGCTGGTGGATGTAATTCTTGAAAGCTAGGAATAGACTTACATGCTTCTATTTTCACAATAAGGGTTTATGAGGGTTTATCAAAGGTATGGATCTGGCCAGAGAAATTGCTGCAAGTGGTAATTCTTTACTCCATAGAATACAACTCTGGTTGCATCTCTCTCACTTCCCATCTTCCCATGTATTGAGCCTGAAGCTCATGTCAATTATATTGCTGCTTTTATACTTTAAAACTGTTTTTTCATCAGAAATAAACAGTAATGTATGTTTTTTTCTTAAACTGGGCATTAAGCCCCTCCATTTTTCCTGACTTCCCACTACAGCTTTTATAATTTTTATGAATTCTCAGCGTTGTCTGTAGCCTTCAGCCACATCACTAAGTCTAATTGCATATTCCTGACATCCTGTATTTGTATCCTAGAAATGCTGCTATATGATTAAAATGGAATGATGTTTAATAAAATAAATTTGCCTGCAGGCTAGCTGAAGCTTAAGATATGTTTGCCAAAAGCAAGTACAGTTAGCAAAGTTCAAAGGGTTCCTTGGAGTGAGAGACTGAGAGAGCATTTTTGCACTGCTCCTTTTTAATCAGTCTCTATCTTTATAGGTGTAATTGCTAAATCTTTGTATGCTTAAGACTGGAGCTAAATTTTAACACATTTATTATATTGATATGAAATTGTGTCTCTGGGAAAAGACCTGGTACTTGTATAAAGGAAAAATCCGTGTTTGTTTTTACTGTAAGCAACGTGAAGTCCTTTTGTAAATGCTAGCAAAAGAGGAGCAGAGAGAAAAGGAGTTTTATTTGTCCTTTAGTTGTCAGTGGAAAATTGAATTCATGTCAGGGATTAAAATGAGCAGTGGCATAGGGTCACTCATGAGATATTTGGAAAGCTTTTGTGCAGTATTTAGCAGCCCAAGCAAATGGAAAGTTCAGCTGCAATCATCATGAAAGGATTAGACCACAAAAAATCAGTGTGGAAAGCACAGATCCAATTATTTCTGAACTAAATTAAGTGCAGTAAAAAACAGGCTTACTTTCAGTGTATCCAAACCCATAGCAGTAAGAGAAATGACTGCACTTTTTGAAATACTGTACTCTAAGTTTTGTTGTTGCTGTCTAGTGAACAAATGTTCATGGTAGGTTATTGCTAGTTATAAAATTCCATAAAGCAACTTTTGATCCCCCATTTGCTTCATCCAAAATCATAAAAGTTCAAGAACCGTATCTTGAATTTGTAGCTGTCCTACATGTACTGCTAGAGACTTCAGTTAAGTATTTGCACAAAGCAGTTTCTTTTGGCAATCAGTTTTCTGCAATTAGGAGTCCTTTTGTTGTATCCTCTGGAGGTCACAAAGTATTTATGCAGTAACTTCTGCAGACCATAACTAAAATGAAGATGCCTTCTCCTTGGAACACTACATTCATAAGAATAGTAGTCCCTATCCTCATAAATTAGTTGGCATGAAGTTGGAGGGTGATCGGGGTTCAGTTAGATAAGCTGACCTGGCAACAGTCACATGTACAAGGTCAGTAGGAGATGCAAAAATATATCCAAATACCCCAATTCAGGTTCCCATGCCCTGTGCAGAGGCAGGCCTTGTTGTGGTTTAGTCTATTAAAAAATGGTTATTAAATCATTGCCACTGAACTAATTTAGTGGACTGATTGCTGACCTTGAAGCTAAGGATACAGCACTAGGAAGAAATCGTGCATTCCTGCTTGTTAAACTGTAAGTATGTTGGCAGGGGGAAAGAGAAACCCAAACTAAGTACATAAGCACTAGGGAAAGAATAGTAAAGACATAAAAGATGAAGAGAAAAGAAAGAATGAAGGATGTCAATATTGTAGTTCAGTTGTGTGTGGCCTTATCTGCTGATCATCCCTGTCTGCTGGGCAGTGGATCCCATCAGAGTGGCCTGGGAGACTTTCAGGGGAAGTTTCATGTTGTTCTATGCTTCAGAAGCACACCTCATGCCTTTCAACTGATAATTTAATTTAGACAGCAAGACTAGAGGGTAGACCAAGGTAAAACCACAAAATGAGTATATTGTGGGCAGCAAGACCTCAGCAATGATTGCTTCACTTTGTCTGTTCCTATTAGACTGCACAACTTGCTTATGTCAGCATAGCCAGATAACAAGTTCTGTCTTGTTTTTTTTTGTTTTTGCAGGGAAGAGGTACTAATATTTCTCACACCTAAGGGTGTAATTGCTTAAAGGAAGAGCTATGGGTTCAAAACCTTGCACTGATTTTTTATTTTTCTTTGCATTAGAGAGTGATGTATGTAGATAAAGTAATCATGAATAAAAAATAGTCACTGTTCACTCAGAGGTACGTACATTTGTCAAGAGAAATACCAAAATTATCCTTGCTCAAGCAGAAGATCACATCTTTTTTCCAAGTGCCTCATTTGAAATGTATGCAGAAGTTTGCCCTGCTTCTTATGTAGGCTGTATTAGCTTATGTCCTGTTCTAGTCAGATTTTTTTATGCTGTGCTGTTCCTCAGGAAGCAATGGGCATCTTTGGGTACAGTTTCTAGCAAGTCTTTTCATAATGTGCAGATTTATCAGCTGAAGTACTCCAAAGCCAGAAGTGTTTGAAAGTTATGTATAGTGCCTTATTTCATGTGACTCTTGTCTTTTAATGTCTGTGCATCAGAAAGATGTCTCAAAAAGAACAAACAATTCAGGTCTGGTTGCAGATAAGTCCTAAAGGCCACAGCTTTTTCTAGAAGGGGAAATACCCCTAACATATCTTTTTAGCTTTTGTAGCTCAGTAATCAGATGAAGAATATCAACTTGACCAATTGGAATGCTGGAATGGATGGCTATAAACTCTGGAGGAATAGACAAGGACAGGCATTGGCTTAGGCAGTGTTTGATTGTTTAGGGTTCAGTGGTGATGACAACAGGGTTGTTAATGGGTGAGAATCAGGGGCAAAGCCAACAAGGCAGATTCCATGTCAATCACTCACCAGGACAAAGGGACGGACTCTCACCATCACTAGTCCTTTTTCTTGTGAAAGCCTTCTAAAATTTGTTAAATAAATATTTCTTAGAAGGAAAATATACTTTCATAGAATTGGTTCAGCTTCTGTCTTCAGATTTCTCCACTTGTGAAGAGGACACATTTTTCTTTATTTTTTATAGCTGCATGTTAAATTTCTTCATTTCCAGGAGTTCTTCAGAAAACTACCGTATGCCAGTGATGGAGTACAAAGTGAATGAGGGAATGTCATATGAATTCAAATTTCCCTTCAGAAATAATAATAAATGGCAGCGAAATGCAAGCAAAGGACAGGGACCTCATGTGGCTCAGGTACCATCTCAAATCCAAAGTCCAGTACCGTCTAGGATTAGCTCTGGAAAAGGAGAAGGAAAAATGCCACCTCCAGAACGAGCCAACATTCCCCGAAGCATCTCCAGTGATGGGCGTCCGTTGGAGAGCCGGAGGTATGTGTCTTCCTCACAAATGGCTTTCATTGCTGCTCTGAATCTTGCCTGGAAAAATTCACAGGAATTTTATCTAAGTATCTGAAGACTGCTCTTAATCTTGGTATGAATTGGTCAAAAGACAACATGACTATGAGTGAAACAGTAGTCAAAAGGAAATATCTTTCCTGGCACAATTGAACGCAAAATGAAGCATGCTGGGATGTTTCCCTGTGTTGGGTGGTATTCTGAAACTGCTGTATTGTTATTTAAGTTTTAAATGAGTTAGTCAGAGTTTTAGAGCTAAGTGTTCATGAACTTCTGCATTTTGAAAAAGTAAATCAAAAATTTATCTTGTTAATTTATCTTGTTCACAGACTTGGTGGAATCGCCTAAAGCACCCAAGGCATGCATAGTATCTGACAGGGTTTTTAGCAAAAGAATTCTGACTAATACAGAAAGCAAATTTATCTGACTGGGGAGTGTTCAGACATTTTAGGCTAGAGGAGAAATTGTTCTAAGTTTGGATTTCTCCTGGGTGGTTTGGGGTTTGTTGTTGTTTTTCAAGTTCTTTAAACAAGAAAGCGGTTATTAGGATAAAGGTATCAGGTCCATCATGTCACAGTATTTTCTTTCATGGAAAAAGATGTATTTAATAGCATTCAGATGAACTGTTATTGTTTTGATTATCTATACAAATCTTTCTCTGCATTTGTAATGAGATCTGTGGAGGGAAACAAGTTAATAGCTTGTATTTCTTATTTAGGACAATTCCTTAGGGAAAAAAAATTAGGTTCTGATCATTTTTGTGGATGAAAAATATAAAACAGTTGTAATAAGATGCATATTGTAGAAAATGTGAAAGAGAGTTCTAATGAAGCAAAATCTTTTTCACGTCCTGAAGACCTCGGGATGGAAAAAACATGTTCAGAGGTGATACAACCAAGAAACTACCAAGGTGAAATTGAAACTTCTGTGTTGGATACTTTGTTAGGAAATTACAGTGGTTGCTAAGGACTTAGTATTCTTACTTTCTTTTTCTTAAATCTATACTTAAAAAGCTCCCACCCGTGGGAGTTGAAAAAAAACAAACCTGCAACACTGAAGGCACTAATAATTTCACAGACAGCCTGACTGGATTGCCTGTTAAAAAGGTTGCAGAAGCCACTGAAATTGTGGACTTGATTCTTGAGCGATTTATTTGGACCAACCTAAAAACTGCATGGCTACAGGCTCCACCTGCCTGTTAGAGCTGAGGACAGGCAGATGCTGACCTGGAAGGAGCAGAAGCTGAGCTGGTGGCGTTTCTTGCTCTCTCCAGTGCTGAACAATCTCCTTATGTAATTCCAGAAGGTGTAGTAACACCTGGCAAAAGCTTACGGCAGTGACAGACTATCGGATTCCATTGAATTGCTGGTTTTTCCAGATGCTTCCATCTCGTCATGGTATTATCCAGAGAGCCTGGGTGCAGTCTTGATTGGCTCGTGTTGAAGAGAGTGTCTTTGGCTGCCCTGAGAGAAGGGCTATTAACTACTGTGTGTTCCTTGTGCATAAAATTGTATGTGGGCAACATCACACACCTAAGGCATTCAAGGTTTATCCAGTCTCTGGAGACTTCTAGAGGGGGGTTATGACCTGATAAATGTTTGCAAAGTGAAAATTACATTTTCTTAGTCAGTATTTGTTTTCAAAAAGTGAAACATTGACTTTTCATTTCCTTCATTTTCAGGGCATGTAGCTGCTGTTTTGTGGTTTATTTCCTCTAGGCATTCTTTTAAGTATTTTTATTATTATTCAAAAAGGGTTCTATTGGATCTTTCATCCTTAAAAGTATATTATCAAAGTAGCTTTTAAATTTCACTGGGAATTTTTCTGCATGCTTGAAAAATGTCTTCTCTCATCTTTCTGGTCTGCTAAATATGTTAGTCTTGGGTGAATCAAGTTTAAATATATCATCACTTGCATAAGGTTAATGTCTTAGTTAAAGTGAAGAAAAACATTTTTGTCATTTTAAAGAAACACAGGAGGGGGAAAAACCACAACAATAAGCTCACTGCAAGTTTCATTTGTCTTTTCTCTCCATAATAAAAGAAATATTTGCTTTTCAGGAAGCTCGGATACTTATTGTGTAAAGTCTTAAAATCAACAAAGGTGGTGGGTTTTTCATGGCCCTCTTAACTACTGTCTCATTTAGTTTTTCACCACTAGTTTTCATATTTACCCTAAAGAAGACTGAGGAGGAGGTGCTGAAATCCATGCATGTTTCTGGTGCAGGCAGCAGTGATGGTGCTCTGCTGTGCATTGCTCCCTTTAGTCCATTTAACTATGTTAGAAATTAATAAAATCTGCATTACCAGTCTTGAGAACAGGAGGATTTCACTTCATATTCTTCACATTGTCTCCTCATGGAGACTGCTGTTTAGGTGGAGGAGTACGTTGCTTGACAATCCCTCATTCTGAGAAGGCAGACGAATTCCAAGTCCTGTGTCTAACCAGCAGAGTACTTAAATTTGCCTTATTTGGATTGTCTTCATAGATGCAACTTACTGGTTTATTTTCCCTGATCCTCACAGGTCCTGGATCCTTAAATGTAGTCCTTATTGATATGGGTGGGTATTTGTAGGCAGGAAAAATAACCCAGAACTTTATACATCTTAAAGAACTTTATACATCTTAAAATAAACCTATAATGTTACTGCAACATTAAGACTGAAAAATCTAACAATATAAATTCAATAAATCCCAAGGTATTTCATAATGTCAGTTAATCCATATGGGATATTATACAGCCTATAACCCAGAATGAATATCAGAAGGATATGTTAAGGAAAAAACAATAAACCACATATGCATGAAGTAAACCAGAGCTAATGTTATTGGAGAACATAGAGCTTGATTTTTTTTATTTTCCCCCTTCACAGTTTTCAGGTTTTTTTTGTACACTTGGTTTCTACACTCTAGGAAGGAACAATGTGCAAGGAAAGGAGAGGAGATAACGGTAAATAATAATCTGTTCTTAATTAATTTATCATAAACTGGAACCAGTTTTAACTAAAATTTGATTTGAGAGACATTTCAAAAAGTGTCAAAATCAGTGATCAAAGCATGTTGAAGCAGTTGAGTACTGTTGGATGAAAGCTCAAGGCTCTTAACTAGAAAATTTCTGAGCACAGTCAATATTTTAAACCAAACGGAAAACTGAGTTACAGCATCACTGCAGTGACACGCTGGCAGTAAAATTCCACAGTATCGAAGTGTTAGAACAATATCATTGATTGGGTTTGTCGTGCTGAGGTCTTTGAAGCACAGTCTTGCCCTAAGACTCCATCCTTATTTAAATGATGCCCATGTAGTCAGTGATAGTAATTATGCCAGTTGTAGTTTATAGGTTAATTCTTGCAGGTGAGTTCTGGTTTAAACTGTTCCCATATTACCTAAAAATCCTAATCTGCTGCAGTTTATCTTGGATCAATGACATTTTTCTGAATATAACAAAGAGGTGTCTGTGCTCATCTTGCCACCTGTCAAGTCAGCATTCTAGTACACACACTGCCTGCTTCATGGGGTTTGGAGATTCGTTATTTAAGTGTTCTCATAACATTCTTCAAATTAAAACATGTACTAACATGAGGTTATATACCACACACTTCCCACCATCTCCGGGACCTAGAGCTGGATGTTGCAGTGGAAAAATCAAAGGTTTGTTGGTATGCATGGTTGTGTGGGCAAACTCTTGTGATTTAAAAACATCTGAGGAGAGCCATGCTGTGTCATGTCAAGATTTGGTCTTTCTTGTTTGACAAGTGCCATTAATGGGGACCAGGGAAAAGCATAAGAAATGCTTACAAGTGTAAAGGAAGACTCTCTACCAGGTCTGTCACTCCCCTGGCTGGCTGCTGTTTAAGATTGCCTGTGGGTGCACCTGTACTGCTGTGGCTGGTCTATCTTCATTCAGGTTCCTGCTAATTGGTCTCTTGGTAGTTGTAGACCTCCTGCTTGTTTTGGTATGAGGGATATAGTGAGTTATCACTGTTTGCTTGGTCCAGTGTGATTCGTGTTTAGATGAAGTGAAGCAGAGAGGATAAGTTTCCCTATAATCTCTAGAGCCACAGAGCTTGTTCCGTGTGTCTTTGTACACAAACTCTTCTATACTTCTGGTTTCCCACTGCCTGCCTCTATATCTATTCTTGATACAATATGAGTTTCCTGAAAGGTGATGATCAAATTGAAAAAAAGCCCTGAAACTTGAGAAGGTACAACATGACAGCATAGCTGCATTTCTGTGTCATTTGCTATCCCCTTCCTCAAAATTGCTGGGTTTTTTCATTTTTGAATGGAATGAATTGGTTTCCTGTAAACATGAGCGTATTTGAGACAGAGTTTGCAGGGAATGGTTGTGGCTTGCAGTATTATTAGGATTGTAAAACTCAAACACATGGAAGGTAAGCATGCCAGAATTAAGATTTGCTGTGCTGTTTTTTTCAAACTCTTGTGTTACTGTGAATTCAGATGCTTCTTTTGATTACATTACAAGAATTTCTTTTAATAGAGGACATCTGCCTCATTCAATTCACACAGTGGATGCAGCTCATTAAAGAAGAGCTATTTAATTTTTTTTCCCCTCTTCATTACTCTGTCCCTTATATACTGGATGACATTCAAATCCTGTTGTAAAGATGCCATTACTAATTCCCTTCTAAGCTTTACAGTGGTGCCCATTACTAGAGTTTCTGAATGCTTCATGGGTATTAATTAACTTATTTTTCAAAATTCTTGTGTGAGAAGAAATGTCTTTGGCCCTCTCCAGATTAAGAACAAAGGTAGAGAGATAAATTATGTTCTAATCATTTGTTCTGCTTATTTTGGCCATCTCCTATTTGGAAGTTTGCCCAACATTGTTAATATTCTATATATTCAAATTATAGCTGCAGTTGACTTCAGCTGCTTTAGGAAGATTTCAGCTCGGAGATATAGTGGGCCTTGGAATCAAATAAGGCCTTGGAAAAATTAAGGTTAGCAACAACAAATTAAAAATTGTAATTAAGAAATGCAATAGTGGTCACATTGGAGTGCTCCAGCAAGCACAAAGTAAGAATTCAGTTTGCCAAGTCAGCACTGACTGTAAGGCCATTTTCCCTCTTCTGCCAGCCTGACCCTCCTTTGCTTCTGAGCTCTGCAGCTCTTGCCAGAGAAGTGGTAGCCCAGTGTAGGATCTGTGCTTGAACAGTTTTACAGGAAAAGGCACCTGTATATGATCTTGTAATTAGACTGCCTTAGGCCATAGGCACAGTGACCTAGACTGACATTTTTTTTATGATGTGTGTACTTCATACCTATGCATACTGAATATGTGGGGAAAATTACAGCTAATGACATAGAAATTAAATTACTAAGAGCAAGATGGATGCTTTTAGTGTCTGTGTTGTCATATTAAACAAAATAAATGTATGCCCATTCCACTCACTGCCTTCACAAAAGATGTTCTTCCCATACTTGGCAAGACTCAACCAGTTCTTTCAGGATGAACTAGATCTGTTAGAACTAAATCATGCATGGGATAAAAGCAGTTCAATTGACTGCAGTGTAATTGTATCTGTTTAATGTAATGGACGCTTGGCCTATTTTTAAATTCAATTGTGGGTCTCATGCACTTAACCATTTTGGCATTTCTCCTTAAAACTCTCTTTTGAAATAGATAAGAGCTTGCTTTAGTATGATTCTTAATTATAAATAAAAGACTGGCTCAGATTATCTTAGCTATAGGGGCATACTGTTAGCATAACACAATACACCTTTTGTCTTGGGAAGTGCCTTTCATCAAAAGATTTCAAAGCAGCTCAGAAAGTCAATTTGAACTAATTTGCTCTAAAGTTCTTTTCTTTTATGTGTTTCACACAAAAGGAAATGTCTTATAGTATTAGTGTGTTTTGGTGCAATTGTGAACAGTACTAACAAAAATATACTTCTGCTTTAAATAAAAGAATGTCCTACCTGGCTGGTTGTTCATTTCTATTGTTCAGACCACATTTATAATACAATTTTGTTTGCCCTCAAGGTCTTTCATCTTTGTAAATGAGTTAGAACTTTATGACATAGTTCTGAAATCTTGGTGTTCCTTCTGAACAGTGCTGTCACTTTTCGGTAAGGCACAGGAAGTAAAGAAAAGGCATAGCTGAATCTGAAATGAAGATGTAAGCATTTTTCAACAGGAAATAATTTAAAAGAAATTATTTGAGAGGTAACTGGTTTCTTTGCCATCAATTCTAATTTAGGATTGGGAAAAAAGGTCATACTTTTAAACTGTATTGCTCTGCAAGCGTAACTGAGTTTAAATGTGTGTGCCTTTAGATGTGAGCAATTGCATTTTTGTGTTGCCAAACTTTTTTTTTCTTTTTATAGGAGTTCTTCTGGGATAATAAACTGCTTGGCTTATGGGTCCCCAAGTTTTCAAGTCTTCAATCATGTTCTTTGCAATCAAATATTTCAGAATTGTTGCTTGATGAATGTGGGATTAGTTAAAATACGTTTGGTAGACTAGAAAGGCATTGCTGGCTTTGGTGTAGTGCTTACCATAGTCAGGCTTTAGATAATTCCTTTTTTGTTTCAGAAAGAGAGTTACTATTAATTATAAGCTCTTCATGAAATTCCAGGCAATCAAGATGTTTGATCCAGTCCTATTGCTCTTTGCATTTTAAGATGTTAATTCACTGCTTTTTTGCAAAGCACTTAGGAGGCCAGTGCATATTTGATATAAATATAAATATACACCCTGTTTCAACATATACACATACATTAAGGAATGTTAATCAGTTCAATGGTGTTTTTTTATTTTTCAAAAGCTTTTTTTTAACATCTCAAGTTTTTACAGTGTCGTGGTGAGAGCTAATTTAAAATATGCCTCTCCTTTAGAGTTACAGATTAAATGGCTAGGCTAAGGTCTTTTAAATCCCCAGACCTGAGTTGGGTGCTGAGTGAACTTATCTATATGTTTGCCTGAAGTAGTTATCTATTTTTCAAATATTAAATTATTTAGCTTGTACAAATTAGTGTTTTTCCTAGATAAAATGAATAAAGGCTTTTGTTCACAGTAGGAGTTTGATGTTTGTGAATGGCATAACTCAAACGTCACTTAAATCATTGCAAAAGTTTTGAATAGCTTCAGTCACAACTGAGTAGAACAAAGAACCAGCTAACAGCAGTGAATTCTGCTGGGGTTTGGGAAACAAAAATGCACAAAGCTAGCAGTTATCTAAAAAAGCCTTTGACTACAGAACAGGATATGACTTGGGCAGTATAAGCCTGCTGCTTGCAGCCATTCTGCCCAGCTGCATGTGTTGCAGTTCTAGACTATTTATTTGCTGCGTGGTTATTCTGACTGGTGAAGGTTGCATGTGACTCAGGTCTGTGTTTTCAAACAGAGTTCTGTCTGTTTTATATTAGAATGTTAAATTTTTAAGGAGAATTATAAAGTGGTGTGTATAAATTGCACTGCATTTTTTTAGTCCTTGTGTTTTAATTTGGACAAGTTGGGTGGCATAGAGGTAAGCTTGATATTCTTGAAAGAGTTTGCATAAGCGTCTCACAACAGTTAGTTTTAATTCCAGGCAAGAGTCTGCTGAGAATCAGAAATATTTTCTTCTATTTGGTATTTTGATGAGGAATGTCATGTTTCATTATTCCTTACAATCAATCTGTAACAACAGACTTCAGAAACCAGAATGTTTTCCTAGCATGTGCCAGTATTTTCTTCCCACATCTGCCTTTCTTTCTTTCCTCCCATGCATCCAGGTTTTATAGTTGATTTTTGCATGGTTTCCAGTAGATTAATAAGGGGGAAATGTCTGATCCTTCAACTGCTAGAATTTCTGCCATATCCATGGGGCCATAGCTTGCAGCTGTGGCAGTTTGCAGGGTGTTGTTGAGCATGCCCTGCAGTGTGACCCTGCTGATGTGAGGCTTCCCTTGCTCTGAACAGGCTGTCCCCTGGCTCCGATGTCTACGTCACCGTTTCCTCCATCGCCTTAGCGAGATCGCAGCAGTGCCGTAACTCTCCAAGCAACTTATCCTCCTCGAGTGACACTGGCTCTACTGGAGGCACGTACAGACAAAAATCTATGCCAGAAGGGTAGGCACCAGACTTCTTACATATTCTGTTTTGGCAGAGTTTTGTTCTCTGTTCCATTTGTTGTAATGTGTACTCAAGGAGTGCTTACACAGGCTCCTGTCAGCTGTTGTTTACATGCATTAAACCATGTCTGTTTTCAAATACCACTGTCATGCTTCCTGAAAAAGCCAGTTTTAAAAATCCCTTGCTTCCACTTTTACCTGGCAGTCTAACCGCTCTCTGATCCTCGTCTACAGCTGCTCAGGTTACTACACAGAGGGACTTTTATATATTTATAAACCTTCATTAAATATGCTGGTTTCATGTGGCAAATTGCTTCCTTTCACAGGTTTAGATTCCAAAATGAAAGAAGTAATAGGTTTAGGACTTTGCAGTCAGTTAATAGTTGAAGCAAAGTAGTATTGAGTGCAGCTAAGACTTAGATGTGTAGGCACAAAAGTGCTAATTAATCCACAGTTAGCTTCTTTTTCACATATTCACAGTCATTCTGTCTTAAGGCTTCCAACTTTCCAGAAATCTTCCAACTCTCTGAAGTGACAGTGTAAGGGGAAACTTGCAGAGGAAGAAATTAAATCTGTATCATTTTCAGAGAGCACCAAAAGGAGCAATAAATCACAGGTCTCCAAGTAGAGAAAGAAATAATTGGCAGCAGAAGAGCTGTCCACTACATTCCAAATTATTTCCTATAGAGAAGATAAAGGGGCAAAACTGCTGATAGTTCACACTGCAAAGCTTCCCTCTGAAGTATTCTTGAGTACTTAGCAGGTCATTGTGTGTAATTCATTTTGATTTGGGTCTTTTATAAAGTAGAAAGATCTCTCTGTTTTAAAATAGTAGGATTAAATGCCATTGTCAGGAACTGCTTAGCACAAGACACTGTCTTTTGCCTCTAGGTACTCTGTGTCAGTCCAGAGAACACTGTTCTGAGCATGTGTTTGAAAAAGTGTTGCTTCTTGCTCCACAACACTGAAGATTTGTCCTCCCTGTCCTTCCTACAGCTCAGTTTGAGGTTTTATGAAGAGTCAATCTCTTTTCTGCTGCTCACCTTTATGAAGGCTTTGATTCATGAGACTATCAGGCCTGTTCTGGTCATTGTTTAAGTTTGTACTTAAGTCCTACTGACATTAGGAGATTTGCTCTTAAACCTGTTAAACTTTGCTCTCAGGAAACACTAGATATAGTTATATCCAGGGCTCTGCAGGTGGAAAAAGGCACTCTAACCTCTTTATCCTCTGTAGGCTTTCTGCCTCATTCCCATCATGCCAGCAGCATTTCTGTGTTACTTTGAATTCTGATGAGCAGCTTGTGCTCCCAATGTCATTTGCTCTTTTCCAACTACATCATTGCACTACAAAAAAGGTATTGCTGCCATGTCTTTAGACCATCACAACCATAAGTGCTTGAGTAAGAAAGGATTTTCAGAAACACTTGAAGGCTTGTTCTGAATTGTCCTCAGAGCACACCAGGACCCATCCCAACCCTTTTCCATCTTTTAAGTTAATTATACACGTGTTCACTACAGCATTCTTCAAGCATTTTGCAATTTCAGCAAAGAGATGTGTCCTAGAAACCTTGACTATTCTGTCATTTTGGGGTTGAAGTTTTAATTCAGTGCCAAGAAACACAGTTCTAATGGAATAATGAAAGAAACAATTAATACTTGAACTTCGCATGTTCTTTATTGGATGCTCTTAAAAAGCCCAATTGCTTAACTCCAATTATTTTACTATTCTGTTCTATTCCTTTAAGAAAAGCAGTTTGCCTCTCATACTGTCCTTGTACAGATGAATCATATTTACTCAGGACTTCCCAAACATCTACCAGGCTAAATGGAAAGCATGAAAAATATGATTGTGAAGGAACGTTTTCCTTGCCTCAAGAAGCAATTAGTTGTGTGTCCCTTTACTAAAAACCACTGCAGTTCCATGTGCATTTTCTGTTGAGATTGGTCAGAAAGAGCATGTTCAGGGCAGCTCTGCAGCGATATTTGGTGTCCCAGCGAGTGCTGGTCAGCATTACCCTGGATGTGGTGGTAAAATACAGGAGAGAGATTGTAACATTCAGTTGCTAAGATGTTGGAGAGAATGATGGGCTGAAGTAAGGGTCAAGGGAGAGCCATGTCCTGAAGGTAATCTTCCAGAGCTGAAGTTCCCAGTGTGCACTGGGTAGGCCACTCTGAGATTTTACCATTGCAGGAAATCTCAACCTCACCATTTGTGTATACATTTATTTATTGTTAGACAGTGTGAAAGAATTTGAATGTTTCTGAAGTTTAGCTGACCAGGAGAATGGCTGAGTCCAGCCTCTGTCAGACATTAGTACAAGCAGTAATTGCTGCCTCTAGATTATTGATCCATGTCCTAAACTGGGTTTAGGCAAAAAATCCACTGCCTTCAAGAATATCCAGATTGATCTTGGTGTGTATATGTGTGTTCTGTATACTTATGCTGGGTTTGTGTGTTCAGTATTGTGTCTACAATAACTGATGGTAGAATGTAAAATTTAATCATACACAGATTGACAGCTTATATACATACGAACATTATGGGGGTTAGGTAAAAGGAGATCACAAGAGAGCAAAATATTGATGTAGTGCAACTTCATTGCACCAAGATTTGTTTGGGGTTTGGTGTTTTCTTTCAGATGCCAGCTTCTAGTTATTTTATCATGAAAATATACTCTTCCTATGAGAGTTGGTTTACCAATCTTAAAAGTTAGACCACAGATCAGTGTTTAAGAAATTAATCACCATTGAAATGCTGTGTTTAGACTTTTTATACATATCTTGAATTGGTATTGAATTAATCATGTTTAATTTAAGTATTTGATAAGTGAAATCCTACTTAGTCTGTGTGAATAGAAAAGGAAAAATGTTACTTTTTGCATAATTTCAATGTAAATAATTTATATTCAAAAGGCAGATATATACAGGTTTTCCTCACTTTTTTAAATTCATCAAAATATATGCTGGCTCTGTCAAGGAGCAGTGAACAAAAGGGTGAATTTTTAGAAGGCTGAAATTTCAATGTGTGCTGCATGATACAGGGATGTTCCAGTTCCTTGTCTTTGAGGATGGGAGTGGAATTTTGTTGTTCTGATTTGTATAATGTTGCTGTGGTGGGTTCGTTTGAGTTAAAAAATGTGTGAACTTCAAGTGGGATTACCACACTGAGCTTTTTCTGACAGCTGGGAAGATGTCTTACATTGGAGGTTGTGTGGGGCAGTCTGTAGCTCATAGAGTGGGTAGGCTGCACAGTTGGGGTATTTCATTTTCTCTCATTTTATTAGACATTACAGCTAGAGAAACTCATTGATACAGAGATGATACATCAGCTTGTAATTATTTTGTGTGTTATTCTGTGCATATAGAGTTGGAGGATTTTCTTTTTCCTTCAGGGTATGTCTGATTAAAAAAAAAATCTCAGAAATGCATTATTCTTGATGAATTCTTAATGATTGATCTGCTATTTCTGAACCCAGCTATAATTCTTACAGATTTGCAAGGGATTTATATGTAATACAGAACTGTAGATTTAAAGTCTTACAAGCTTTTCGGCGTGTGAGGCATGTAGGCTTCAGTGTGGCATGGGGGCACTGTGTGTCTATTTTGTCATTAGCTTGTTCTCCTTGATTTCACTCTCTTTATTGATCTTTCTGAAGTCCATCTGCCTAATCTGGCAGGATTTGCAAAATCCATTGAACAGAGTTTTCATTTTGCTCTGTACGCTTTCTTTTACAGCAATAGGTGTATGTCTCACTACTTTCTTACAGCTGTATTTAGTTTGCACTAATCTACTCAGATTATTTTATGATCAAAAAACTTAAGAATTTACAGAATTTATAATCCCTGGCGTCTGGGAATCCATACTCAACAGTCGACTTTATAGAGGCTTATTTAAAATACATCTGGCAGTGTTAATATTGTCCCAAACAAATCCATGTTGTTGGCACATATGTCTGCATCACCCAGAGGTATGACCTTACTGTTTTCTTGGTTGGAACCCAGGGACGTGGCTGAGGTCCACGGGATTGTCCCAACAAACTTTCTGATGCTTTCTTTGACTAGTTTGAGGTAGTGCTTTGAGGTAGTTGAAAGGATCTGATCTTTTTCCAATAAACACACCTCATTTCCCTATGTGGTTTTTTATCCAAACTTTCACATTTTACTCACTGTTGTGAGTTTTCTAAACAATCTGGTCACCTTTTCATGTAAACATCTATGTAAATAAAAACTTGTAATTTTCTTTCTTGATGTTTTGATCTGGTTTTTTTCAATTGTAGCATTGCAACCAGTTGTTCTTGATCAAGGATGCTCAATAAATAATGTATGTTGTATTCTTAATCATTAAAGCTGATAACTGGGTCTAGAGAGCTACCACAAAAATGAAATGGTAATGCATTATAAATCCCTCAAGCATTTGTGCTGTGTGTTGGTTTGCCCTGTTGTTCGACACTGACTTCTTAAAAGTGCTTTTCTTTTTTCATTTGTGTGAGATTTATGTATATTTAAGGTGATTATCTGCTTTGTGTTTTGGGGAGAACAGGTTTGGCATTAGCCGTAGATCCCCCGCTTCCATTGACAGGCAGAACACGCAGTCGGACACGGGCGGCAGCGGCAAATCCACGCCCAGCTGGCAGAGGAGCGAGGACAGCATCGCTGACCAGATGGGTACGTACAGAGCTCTGCACGGGCCACAAGGTGACCTTGGCAAGGCCTCTGCTGGCAGGCACAGAACCTGCTTAAGCACGGTGTTTTCAGCAGCTGGGAAAGTTAACCTTGTTCGTTGGGATGAGTAATTAGGTCTGGAGCATGCACTGAAGCTTCTGCAGTCTGCTTCCTTGAGACCTATGAGTATCACCTGAGGAAGAACTGATTTCATTTCCTTATTTGATTGTGGGATTAAATCTGCCTTAATGCTCTTACCCTGAAACACTCTGTACTTTTAGAAATGGCTGGGCAGACATACTTGTATTTGTCTTGCTGTTGAGGACTTGTTCGACCTTACCTGCTCTCCTGAGTGGCTTGGCTTAGTTTAATTTTTGCTTAGTTTATCTGAAGTGCTGGTGATGCTTTGTTTTCAAATGGTGCTATATAAATGCAAATTGATTGTTTGATCATTGAAGCTATAAAAATATCATGTATAAAATGGAAAAAGCGCAATTAAAGTTTAAATAGTGAAGTAAATCTATAGGTAGGTAATCACCTTCCACAAATGTATGCATTTTCATTGCATGTGGCAATTAAGCTGTCAGCTAAGGGAACATATTAACTACATAAAACAGCTAGGAACTGAGAATTTATATTATTATATTGTTAGGCCTTCATTTGAAGTTCTTGCACATAGACCTTTTGCTACAGCTATGGCTTGACTTGAAAGGATTACAAGTAAGACTGACACCAGTAAAAATGTCCAGCATTTTTCCAACATGATGACCCTGGCCAAGGTTGCTAGACTGTGTTTCTCTAACTTTTTTTACCTTAGATTAAACAATTCCATAGTTATTTATTGCATCACTTTACTGCATCATTGTACAAATGGACTAGTGAGAGAGAGAATACACTTCAGTGAGGTGAGAAATTGAAGGCATATGCTGCCAGCCTCTGGTTCTGAAGATGTTCTTGGTTCACACACCTTCACCACCTCAGTAAGCTGTGCCTCAGTAAGCTGTGTTATCAAAGCCATCTGGCAGTTCCTCCCTCACAACTCCCCCCACACTTCTCAATAAAAAACTGTGATTATACTGATCTGCAGTTCTCGTTTTGACAGAACAATTTTAATTGCATATGTTTTGAAACCATGTGATGGTAATGACACATGTAAAAATGATCTTTTGCTCAGCATTACTTTTGCAGAACAACAGTTGGGTGTTGGTGCTGGCACTGAGTGGAGCTGCCAACAGGTTCTGTTCTATGGTGTCTGGTGTCAACGTATTAGCAAAATAAATAAGGCCAGAAAGAACAGGAAAAATTGCATGGTAGGAGATATGGCTCCAGCATTTGGCAAAGGTTGAGAAATGCACAGTGACATAAAATGCATGTATTTTCTCTAGTACATTGTCCTGCATTCATAGAGTTGGATCTCTGATTGGAGACTTTACTGTCAATCTGGTGAATCTAGGTGTAAGTTTGGTTTTATGACAAATAAGTACATTTCCACTTGGGATAATCTGTGGTGAATACTACTTTAGGTGTAGTGAATCCACACACTGACACCTTCCTGGGCTGTCCTTCACTACAGAACACCTTTTTTCTCTGTTCACCAACACTGCTTGCTACCACTTGCCAGGGCAAATCAAGTTTGATGATGATATTACCAGTATTATCATTATTATTCTTTAATTTGATTTGAAAAAAGCTCATAATGCTGCAGATCAAGATGAACAAACCGTAGCTGTGTTGGAGAAAACACTGCTATTTACCATGGATATTGTTAAGTACTTGATGTTTGTTAGCACATACTCTACTTAACATGAGCATTTTTAGAAATGCAGAATATATGTAGAATTTTGTGTAAAAACTCATAACTGAGAGAGATTCTTTTAAAATACTGACCTTGGGCTCTGAGAAGGCAATTACCTACCTATCAGGTTGTCTGAATATCCTCTAGACCTCCGCAGTTATCTCCTGGGAAAATAAGTTTATTGGCAAAGTGCACTCCACTGAGTGTCCAAGATGAGTGATTTGACTTCCATTCACTTTTGTCAGGTTTAGTTTAATAAGTATTGCTTTTGTAGATCTATGCAGTTTCCTCATTCACAACCAGCAATGTTTAAGATAGTATTATGTCAAGAGATTTTTTTTTTTTTTGCACTCTCTTCAATTAGAAAATGTTTAACTCAGATTCAGTAAGAAATATATGTAGTAATTCTGCTGGGTTCATTTAGCTGATCACTGTAGAATTTTGCTACTGCCTTGCCTTGCACAGAATGCCATTTAAGGAAATGTGTGTGTTCATCTTTTAAATCTCTAGTCAGCAGGTATCACTCATTTAGAGATCCAGTGTCAATACTCTGTGAAAGTGAATAGTCTGCTGTTTTAGTGCTCTGATATAGTGCTGTGGGACAGTGGGGACACAATACCCTTCAGGTTCTTCTAACAAGAGTCAGAATGGTGGTTGTTGGTTTTTCATGAAGCCTTAATGATTTACGCCAGGCAGGAATGAGCCCCCACTTCCTCCCCTGTGTTCTGCCACAATATGTGCTCATTTTTGGCTAAGGTAGTGTTGGAAAAATTGCAGTGTAAAACGAGGTTACACGTTTTCTTAGCTTGTAGCACTGCTCTCTCAGTCCATGGTTGTGTCCTGTGTTGCAGAGCCAACGTGTCATCTCCCAGCAGTCTCCAAAGTATTGCCATCCTTCCGGGAGAGCCCCAGTGGAAGACTGATGAGACAGGATCCTGTGGTACACTTGTCTCCAAATAAGCAGGGTCATGTAAGTTATCCTAAAAAAAGGAAATATTTAATCTTTCACTTTTGCTCCACAAGCTCTTGATACCAAAAGTGTTGTTCAAAGTTCTATTTAGAGTGGCAGTTAAAAAAAAAAAAAAAAAAGAAAAAAAAATCCTGTTCCCTATTAGTACATGGAGAATGCAGTGGAGCAGGCCTGTTGGTGCCTAAATTTTACAGCACAGCGTATTGAAATATTCACTAGTTAATAAATATTTGCTGCCAGTTGAACAGCAACCTCTTGTCTGTTACCTTGTGAGAAGTAAAGGATTTGTAGAAATTTGCCAAGCTATTCCTAGACCTCACATGTAAGACTTACAGTTTAACTACTGTATCTTCTATTTCAATGCCCAGAAAGCTGCTGCTTTGAGACAAAATGGTGGTTTTGGTTTTGTTTTTTCTCCTTTTCCATAATGTACCTTGAACACTGTTGGAAGCCTGTCTGAAAGGATTCCTGGAATCCTGCTTAAAAAAAAACCAAAAAACAAACACTTACTTGTTTTCAAGTTTTAAATGGTAAATTCTGTTTGTCTCTGTAGACTTAACGATGCATGCCTTTCTGGGATACTGTCACTTCCCAATTTATATACGGAGAGATAAATACAGTAAAGTTCATAAATATAAAATGTCTTGAAAATTACTGAAGTCACAGTAATAAAAGAAGCACACTTTAAGCTTTAAATTACTCAATAAGCTGTATCACTTTTTTTATTTGTACAACAAGCTAAAATACAGACTTGTGTTGCATGATGTTACTGAAAGTATTACTTGCATTTATTTAGATGTGAGAAAGCCTTTAATTGGTTCCAAGTCTTTAATTTGCTCCTGCTTGCCAGCATTATTCTTTCAGTGTAATTGACAGTGTTGCTTTTAGATTATTAACTCATAACAACACATTTATTATTTAAAAAAGAAAACACCAAAGAAACCTGAACATTAACGCACCTGTCTTCATATTCTTAGAAGCACAGACTAGTTTTTAAATTTAGATTGACCTGTTTTTCATGAGATGTATTTGACTGCATAGTGATGTAATACATAACTCATTAGCTTGAGTGCCAAGTGCAACACTAGAATTATTAATGCTTGCATTATTCTGGTTTAGTCATTGTTAAAGTAAATCTTTATTATGTGGATAGATTGATGGGCAAGTGATGAAATTCTTAATAAAGAAAAGTAACTTAATTTGGAGATAACTAGGAGTCTGGATCAGCTTCGTAGTCCCCCATTTCCTGTCAATTCTTTGTTTAGTATATTAAAAGACATGGATGCTGATGATTCCTTGTTCTCAGTATACATTTGTTCCCTATTTCCTTCTGAAAACAGAAGCGCTATCTATTTTTTTAATATTTATCTGGGATCTCTATGTCTGTTTAGTAAAACAAGGGTAGACAAATAGAAAACTTTCAAGTCTCCTCCCCATCAATTCCCTTTTCCCAGGCCACATGGTCATCCAGCAAGTCTGTTGCCTACTGCTTCGGTTCTGATTCTATAGATGATCAGAACTTAGATAAGTTCAGTAGAAATCAAATGGATATAAATACACAAAAGGTAGTAGGCAGTAAAGGGTATAACAAAAAAATTCTTCTTGAAATGGGCTATTCCACCACTATGAAATTAAGGACATTCAGTTTCTTTGTAATAGTGGGCTGCAACCAAGGACAGGACATACAAACCAGCCAGGCACTGGCATGCCCTGATGGGATAATTTAAAAGCATTACATTAAAGCTTTTTTCATGCAGTTCTGCTTTTTGGAAAACAATTTCACATTAGTAAAATGTTTCACTGGTCATTTGCAAAGGACACTCCTGCTGAGGAGGAAAGATGCCCTACTGCCACGAGGAGGAAGAGAAGTGTCTATGCTCTTCTTTGACTTTTTGATAGGCAATTGGATGACTAAAATAGCTTGCACTTTCTGTGGATTGGTTATGTTTCATGTTCTAAAACATTATAGTCTTAAAATTAGAATTTTTTAAATTATTGTAGTTATAAACCAAAGTCTACATAGCTCAGCCAATTTCATCGGAGCAGGCTGAAAGGAACCACTGCAAGGTATTTTGGGACAAACTACCAACAGCTCAGGCTTTTCCTGCCTTCCAAATCCATAAGAAAAGGGGTTTTTTCGTGCACTCAGCACAAAGGATGTGCAGTGTGTTGGAATCAAATTTTTAGAGTTTATTAGTCTCCTCAATATATCTATCCAATACCTCCAGGTAGGAGGGCTCCTACTGTACAGTGGTGGCTTTTGTAACCCTTTATTTCCTCCTCTCAGTTGTCATAATTTGGTTTTTTCTGTAGTCTGACAGCCACTACTCCAGCCATTCCAGCAGCAATACACTCTCCAGCAATGCCTCCAGTGCTCACAGTGATGAGAAGTGGTACGACAGCGGAGAGCGCACGGAATCGGAGCTGAACAGCTACAACTACCTTCAGGGGACGTCAGCTGACAGCGGCATAGACACCACCTCCTACGGGCCCAGCCACGGCAGCAGCGCCTCCCTGGGGGCTGCCACATCGCCCCGCGCTGGGCTGCCCAAGGAGAAGGTGGCACCGCTGTGGCACAGCTCCAGCGAAGTGGTCTCCATTGCAGACAGGACATTAGAAAAGGACAGCCACATGGACCGCAAAGCTGAATCATCGCTCAGCCTGGATATTCACAGCAAGAGTCAGCCAGCCTCCAACCCTCTCACAAGGGAGAACAGTGCTTACAGTTTAAGTGATGCTGTCTCACATACAAGGTAATTTTCATCTCTTGTATGATTGCCCTCCCCCTGCCATGCGTTTTCCCATTCTCACTCTCTAACCTACCAAAAGTGAGAAGTGGATGTTGAAGAGAGGGGGTTCTGCTTACGTTAATCAGTGTTCTGAAAGATTTCACTCTGCAGAATGCTTGAAAATTAAGACCACCTTTAGTCTTCACATCTGCTACTGTTTATAGTATTCGAAGTCTTTAAGAGCATATTCTGTACTTAATTGCTGCTACTAAACTATCCGTGAGATAGACATGTCTGACGTGTTCATGGGAAAATCTTGCAACAACTGCAGTTCATCTGTGGCTCAGAAAGGAGATCAGTCCGTGTTATTAATGAACAGTTTAATATTGGGTTTATTCTTAGTCTTGCAAGTACTCATTTCAGATGTTTTGCGGTTTTTTCCCCCAGTCTTTGTGTTTGGAAATCTGCTTGCAGTTGGTGTGATCAATAACGAGAGCAAGTTCTTGGGAGTGCTAGCATGTAGATCTTAATATCATTCTGCTGCAAGCTTGTGGGTATGACAGGTTAGAGTCACCTTACCTTTCTCCCACAGTTGTGCAACTAGTGAAATCAGCAATATCAAGTACATGTGTAATGTGCTTAAACACCTCAAATGGAAGATACCCACTTTCAAGTTAATCAGTGCTGCTAGCAGCAGAAAATATTTTAGACTATTTTCCTAACCCTTTTTCCAAGAAGTATTCAGTGTGCATTTAAAAAATATTCCTACTCTGTCATACTAGCAACAAAAAAAAACCCCAAAGGTCTTTCAGGGAGGATGTGGGATCATTGTAATTTGTTGGCCTCGTGGAGCTTGACTGTTGCATTTTTATTCTTAATGCACCTTTGTTTTGAGTGTGTAGCTAAAATACCTGCAGACTAGAAGTCCAAAGCAATTTCTGTAATTGTCTTGAACAAAGCTACTGTGCAAGTCTAGATGTTTATGAGAACGGCTCACTAACTCCTCATACAGTAGCTGCAAATAAGGGGTTGTCATAGAGACTGTAATGGGCTCCGTGTGCTTTGTCATGGTAATTCTGACTAAGTAATCCATTAATGGTGGGCCCACTCTGGTTTACTGCCTCTCTTCATTGGCCGTTTTTGGCACCAAAGCTCACACTCAATTGATAGAGATCCCACCCAGGTGTTTGAGACTGGCGTGTTTCCAGTAGCTGCATATGCATGAAGGACTTGAGCAAGTCTGGGGAAAACATTGCAGATGGACTTACTTAGATTTTGGCATGTTAGTGTGTTCCCCTTTCTTGAGGGTAAAAAGGTCTGTATGATGGTTGTCTTCAGTGTTGCACCTTTTACTTTAAGATAAGCCCATTTATTTACTTTTTTTGGCATTCAGTAGAATTTACCACGTGTCCTGCAGTACTTGTGTGAATGTAACTGGCTGTGACATCAAATTTTGAGATTCTTATAACAAATGCTGATTGCAATAAAGTTAGTAGCATTGCCATTTGCAGGGCAGGCACACCATGACAGCTCTTCCTCTTCCATGACTTTGCAACTTGACTGCAAACTGGTATCTAGGTTGTTTTCTCATTATTTATTATATTATAACACTGTGTTTTCAAACATCGTGTTTTTTCTAGTTGGTGTGGATTAATTGACATAATGTTTCTCTGATGATATTGAAATTATTCTCTCCTTGTAATTTTGGGGCTGTCACTGAAATTTCCAGATAAATGTTTCCTGAGCTTTAGTCTGGAGAAAACAGTTGAGGTTTCTTTTGGCCAAGTTTCATTTAAAACTGAGATGTTAATAATGCAACTCTTTGCAAAAAGGAGTAGTAGCAGTAGTAGAAGACGTGGGGCATGCTAATTGAGAAATGCGGCAATACTTCCACATACGTCATTTGTTGTGGTGGATTAAAGACAGACTGACTCATGTTCCTTCCTTATTTTGAAGAGTGGAGCATGTGTTTGATACCTCACAATAAAACAAAGGCACAGTCTGGGATAAAAAGCTTTGATTTTGTTTCTTGTGGCATGCTCAGTTGGTGGTTGCACATTGAACAGCAGTGAAACTGTAGGTCATCCAGCTGTTTGCTCCCTGCTCTCTCATTGCTCCCTCTGTGGAGGCACAACAGCTTGGAGCTGGAGGCTGGTTAAAGTGGCACTTCCAGAAGACAAGCACAGATTATGGAGATTATTATGAAGATGCCTGCTTCAAGGAGGTGAAGGAGGGGAGATGAAAGAAAGATTCTGAACAGGCTACTTTTCATGAGAAATGAACAGCTTAATTGGTGTGTTTCTCTATCAGTTTCTAAGTTGCTATCCTTTGTTGCGTCTCTCTTTTTTATCTTTTGCCTGTGGATGCCATGATGTCTGTAATGTCTTTAAAATCAGGTTTCTGAGCAAGAAGAAAAGGAATATGGCCCTAAAAAGATCTTTGTGACAAAAGAAAAGAAAATAACTACAAATTAGAGTGTTTGTGTCTGTAGAAGACAAGAGTGATAATTACTGCTCAGATCATTTAATAGTGCATAAAAGAACTTGTACCTGAGAACTGGTGGCAAAATGTAAATTATAGTGATTAACTTTTACAGCAGAGCTTCTGGCTGGGTTTTGTTTTTCTTTTCCATCCACATTCCCAAAGTCCTTCCTGATGATTGTGCAGATTTCTCATAGCATCCCAGGAGAACTGCATTATGTAGGCCAGTAATTATACAGAATCATTATAGCTGAATGTCATTAAATGAAGCAGCATGTGCTGATGGCATGAATTCCTTACAAAAAAAAAATTAAATCCAACTTTCATGTCTGCCTAAGCCGTACAGTTTCTCATGGTCGTCTTACCAAAATTAAAAGGATAATCTTGACTATTTGTAATCAAGTACATTTTTCATTACTTCTGATAATTTTAAAATACTTAAACTATTATTTATTGTAGAGTGCTTTTATGAATGGCTCCTCTGCAATTCTTGTGGTCATGTAGTATTCGAATGTTTTTATAATTCAATCCTGGGTGTCTCAATAATTGAGGTGGGAGGGGACCAATAGTGGTCATCTCAGAAAGAGGACTGCATCTCTTTATCTCTTAGATATAACTAAGCTGGTCTAGGTATCTGTTGCAGTATGGTGAATTCCATGCTTCCTGGTGTCAAATAATCTAATAACATCCCATCACTACCATAGTGCTCCACCTCTGTTTTATTTTTTTTAAGTTTGTCCAAAGCCTTTTGCTCTCCAAATATGCCCTCAGTTAACAAAAGTGTCTGTCAGTGTCCTGTTGGCCTGCCTGTGTTTACTGGTAGGGTGAAAAGCTTCAGGCATAGTCACAGTTCTGTATGTAGTCCTGAAGCAGAATATCCTCCCAAAAATACTATACTGTAAAAGCCACAACTCAAAATATGCAATGCACCTTAAAGAAAACCGTATTTAAAATTGCATGCTAATTTTACTGGCATTTACCACACTGCTCTTGGCGTTCATTATATGATGCATATTATAATAAATATTCAAATAATAATATTTGAAATGCACAATGTGTATTAATGGTATGTTATATAATAATTATACATACATATGCATCTTATATAAATTTTATGTCAAGCATAATTAACATCAGTTGTTACCTTCTTTACCCAGTAACATTAAGGATCAATGCCATTTGCCTATCCAGGAGCTGGATATTTATTTTTACTGGTTTTTATTAACAAATGGTTTGTCACAACAAGCACTTCCTGTAGAAATACCTGATGGGTTGAGGAGTTCTGAAAAGTGGACAGAGATTCCTTTCTCCTTTTTACCTACACTGAATCAGAGAGACTTTTCTACTTCCTGGGTGTATTTAGGAGGGGGTAAAAAGTGCAGTTTATGCTGTGGTAGTTATACTGTGCACATGGGCTGGTTTACTCAGCATGTGTAGCAGATTTTTTCAGTATTGGAAGAGACAAAGGGGGAATGAAAGAAAATTTACTGTCTACTCCCCTAGCTCTTAATTTTCTCTGCTTTCTTGCTGTAAATTATGCTTACTTATATCTGTTACAAATATGGAGGTTGTGCTGTGCAGTACCAAATATATAGGATTGATGGACCCATGGAGGGGTCCATCATTCATGGAGGAAAATATCTTCCTGTATTTTCTCATTCTCCTGTCTTTTGTATAGGCCTTTCAAGAGAGGGAAGGAAGAAATATAATGCTTTAATACAAATCTGTATTATTGTAATTGGATTTGTATGCAAGTGGAGAGGTGGATCGTGCCCCTGATGTGATGCCCCTGGGCTGCAGTAGGCAGCAGAAGGCTACACTCCACCCAGGCTCTTCATCAAGCCCACAGCACCTTACTGCTGGGAATCGTGGTGCTTGACTTGGGCCACATGAAAATGAAACATATTTCAGGGTGATTCTTTCAACTCCATCTGTTGTCAATGAAGGGAGAGAAGAAATTCCAAAGCATTAATTCTCCCTGCATATCTGAGGTACCTAATTTAAGAGAAGCAGAACCATCTCCTTAGGATATTTCTTCCCTGACTACTACAGCAGTAGCCAGACAAGTGGCATAGATTAGATAACTGGCTGCTTGAGACTAAGTGTAGGTGGTATTGTTTTCCCAGGTGGCAACATAAATTTAACCTTAATTCTTTTTTCTCTTTCAGTGAAAGGGATAGATGTGAAAATGCATTGTTTTATGAAGTTATGAAAAGATTGGTGAAGAATTTTCTGCTATGCTAAGGAAGAAGAGGTTATTCAGTGACTTTATTTAGCCTTCCAGCTAATTTTTATTTCTCAGTCAGAAACTGTTCTTTACCATGGGGCCATCTGTTTCAAGTTCCTTCACTGCAGTGTTGGATCCAGGGATGAAAATGTGGATAAGTTGTGTAGAGAGCTGGTAGAAAACTGATCTCCAGATATATAATGCTATTTCAATATTAAAGCTGTACATAACCATTTCCTGTGATTGTACTTATAAATGAGTGACCTTTTAAGGTTGTTACAGTAAATATTGTCTAAGGCCTAGCACTCCTGATAGGAAGCAAGTTCCATCAGATCTGAGTATCAGCATGACTAAAGAATATCTTCCATCTAAAGCCCCTCTCCTTCTCCCAACAAGCTGCACTTGGTCTTCCCAGCTCCATTTTCTGTCTTGACAAGTGGTGAAATATGTTAGGGACCCGCTCTAATCTCTCAATTTAAGTCTTTTTTTTTTTTTCTTGGTTTTCAGGTGAAATTCAGGAAACCCTATTTTGAGAGCTGTATTGGTTTCTTCTTAAATTTGTTGTGGGGTCTTGGAGAGATGTTTCTTGTTGCTTAAATTCCTTCAAAATATGTTGTCTTTTAAAGCCAGGAATTCCAGCAAGAATTTGGACTTTGCTATTCAACTAAAATCTCATGTATTACTTTTAAACTGCCTAATGACAGTGAACCCCTAGATTTCCCATTTTGCGAAGGGTGGTTGTATTGTATCCTTAGAGGTTGCTTGCAAAATTTTTGCATTACTATGTGAGGTGTGTTTTATGAAACATTGGTGGAAGGCCCTTAAGGAACCTGGTTTTGCCACTCTGTCTGCTCTTGATAAGAATAACATCTTGTGCCCAGAGCTCTGCTGTAACATCAATTAAACAAGGCCTGCATATACACATTTGAGGCAATTTTTGTCTTTATGTTCTTCTCCTAGTACCATGAGCTCACGACACTCTGCCAGCCCTGTTGTTTTCACCAGTGCCAGAAGCTCACCTAAAGAAGAGCTTCATTCTGCTACTTCCCCCCAGCTCGCACCTTCTTTCTCCTCCTCCTCTTCCTCCTCGTCTGGTCCTAGGACTTTCTACCCTCGCCAGGGTGCTACTAGCAAGTATCTGATCGGATGGAAAAAGCCAGAAGGGACAATAAACTCAGTGGGGTTTATGGATTCAAGAAAGTAAGACTGGTTTTTGTTCTCTTGTTTGATCATTTGCTTTAAATGTAAAAGAAGCATTTTGATCTGTGACAGTTCTCTGTAGAGAAGAGCTCAAGACTATTTAGTACAATGCTTCATCTTCTGTAGAACTTAATTTCTAATCTAGTCTTATTGGAGTAGAGTTTAAATATTTGATAGTTGGCTAATCTCATTCCCTGTTAACTTGTAAAAGTTGGGGATTTTATCATTTCTAGAAAGCTCTATGGATTTCAGTCCTATTAAAGCTTATCTTTTCTTGGGACTACTTAAAGGTGACTCAAAATGCTATTTGAGCAAATATTAAAAATCCTCTTATTGTAAAGCCTGAGTTTTACTTAAACCTCTCAACCATGTAGTAGTATAGTGCATGTTGTGCATTAACTCTGGCATTCCACATTGCCTTGTTAAAATTGCTGCCAGCATCCAGTCTAACTGGCTTAAAGCAAGCCAGGATATCTCAGCATTACAATATGCAGGCATCTCTTTTGGAAGAGAAATTGAGAAACAACTTACTAGTGAAAATATTAAGTATGACTCAAAAAGCAAGTAGTTCAGAAAGCCCATTTCAAAGTAATTTATTCAAACCTTCTTGACTGTTACTGAGTCAGGCACAGTATCCCTAGATGATACAAATAATTGGCTGTCAAAAGGAGATGGTGAAACTTTGTGATAACTACATTATGAAAAGCCAGTTGAAATATTAAAGAAACTTGGTGATTTGCTACTTTTGGGCTTACGGAAGACAGGTTTTTTTGCTTTGTACCAAATGCATGCTATTTTAATGGATTCCATCCTTTATTTGGAAAATGTATTGCATTAACCTTTGAATTATTTTATTGTATTGCTAGCTGATGTTTTTAAACAAGCTTAATGCTTCCACAGGCATCCACTAAGGTGAGCCACTGCTGTAGTAGTGAAGCTTCTTCCGTCTTCTGTGCCCTCCAGTTAGTTTTTTTCTTTTAAAAACTCGAGGGTGCTATAATTCTTGTTTCATTCATGCCTCCTGCCCCAGGGCTTTGAGACCTGAATGTGTCTGTTCCATTTCATTTAAGACGTCACCAGAGTGACGGCAATGAGATGGCCCACCCTCGGCTGCGGGCATCGGCAAGAGACCTGCGAGCATCCCCCAAACGAGCCTCCAAGTCCACCGTCGAAGAAGAGCTGAAGAAATTGATAGATCTTGATAGCCCAACACCTGAATCCCAGAAGAATTTTAAGGTACGTTCAAGAGAGAGAGAGAAATAGAATCTTTTCTATTCTCACCCATAACAGGAAAATAAAATGCGAGGCATTCCCTGAATTATCTTCATGGACAGAAAATAATCTCTTTGTAACTGATTGCTGGAGAACTAATTTGGTGAAAAGCTTCATTATTACAGTCTCTGCAATATTATTATAACTTTGTGTGCAGATACAGAGAGACTAATATGCTGAATTGCAAAGAACATTTAGTACTTCTGGCTTATGGAAAATCCTGTGGTGTTGTCTCACATATTTAAACTGTTCTGATTGCATCACTACACAATGACTTACTGACAGTATTGAAACTTCTTGCAAAAAGCTCACTTTTATATCTCACTAATCCTGTTATCAAAAATGATCTCTAAACTTACCCCTATATTTTTGCAGGGTAGTTAGAAACATTTCCTGATGTGTTTCAAAATACATTGAATAACATGTAAGTGCATGTATTAATTTTTAGAATGCATAATTTGGAAGAAAATGTCTTGATTTCTAGTCTTCATGTACAGCCAGTGCTTGTCATCCAGAGCCCAAATAGTTTCCACAGCAACCATGCAGAAGAGAGAGCTGTAACTTCTTTTTTCGCTAGTAAAAACCTGAAGTGGCTTATTAAAGCTTGTATGTGTGGGTTCCATACACAGATTATTTAAGATGTTGCTTTTGAGGCCAGAGATAAAAAACCCTTGTCATTGGCAAGATAGCTTTTTCTTAGGTTTGTGGTAGATCAGAGGAGAACTGGGAGGTGGGTGATACAAACACCTCCTGTTGGTCATTTTGAGCAAGAGAATTGTTCTTATTCCAAGATATCTTCCCAAGTTTGCTGCTTTTCTGCTTAGGGGTTAGTGAATCAGTTCTTACCCTGATCTTTATCTCCTGGTTGTGCTTTTGATGAATTTCAGCAAGCTAAAAATGTTCCGTCACACCAATAAATTGCATCTTAAAAGTAAAATTGCATTTTAAAAGTAACTTAATTCTGCCCACTGTATGACTTATATTTCATCTTACAGAAAAGTCTCACAGCATAAAAAAATTTTACGCTTTAAAAGAAAAAAAAAGATAATGCCCTGCATTAGTTCACTGCACTTCACTTTGTTGGCTGACAAAGGCTTTGTTTGCCAGTGGAATTTGTTCTAGGCTATGATTTTGTGTCTTGTGCATCTTTGCATTATCTCTCCAGTCTTCCTTATCTCTTTACCTACCGTATATTCTCAGACAAATACCTTTTCTCTTTTCCCTGCTCTGGTACCAAAACTTTTCATTAGTAGAAAAAAAGAAGGCAGTTCAGTCTTCTGTATGCCATAGCAACAACTGTGTACCAGAAGCTGTCATTTCTGTAGTCAATGGTATGTGCAGGCTCATATTGTGATGGGCAAGTCCTGAAGGAGCCAACACCGAGGGGAGGATTTGATAATAGAAAATTGGCATGAGAAATAAAGTTGGCTTCTTTATTTCTTCATCTTCTGATCATAGCAGGGTTTTGGAAGTAATCTTTATAATTCTGATTCTTAATCATAAAACAAACATGTTCTCATATTAAAATTTGTAAGAGGTGTGGGGATTGGCAGATTGTCTTCCTGTGTACAGTACCAACAGTCCAGGCCCTCTTCCATGTTCTACTTCCACATTGTAATGTGGGATTTTGATCATGGGAATAGAATATTGTCTGTTTAAACATTTTTTTTCCTCTCTCCAAGAAGAAAGGACTATATATATGTGCAAATGAGCAAATCTTTTTAATTGCTCTTTTTGGTAAACCCCTTTTCACTTTTTTTGGTTTTGCTTTTGGTGTTTTGTTGGATTTTTTTTTGTTGTGTTTTTTGTTTTGTTTTGGTTTGTTTTTTTCTCTTTTGTTTCAACTCTTACAGACCAAATGAGGCTCTGTAAAAATTTCTTCATGACAACTTTTGGACCAAATTTCAACCAAACTGTAAAGAAATGTTATGCCTTAGAGATTGTTGCTACAGTTTTCATGAAAATCAGAGTCTCTGCTGGTGGGAGTAGTTATGGTGGCAGCTCTCTGGCACTGGCCTGAGACTGCAAAACTCCAGGCTACCCAGCATTGCTTTTTCCTGTGTGGAACATGGAGGAAGCTGGGATGATGGTGGGGGTAAGACACAAGCTCTCTTATTCATGGGACTATTTATTCACTTTAGATTCAAATACTTCTGAAGACCCACAGCAGTGGTGGATGTTCCTAGCTGCTCAGTAGTAGGAGACTTCTAATTAGTTGGTGTTGGCTGTTGCTGTGCCTGCGGGAAGGCAGCCAACCCCAAGCAATGGGAGAACACTGGTTTGTGCAGCATTCAGGCTCTTTCTGTATCCATTTCTCTGCTACACATCAGCTCTGGAGTCAGCCTGAGATTTCCATTTCAGAAGAAGTCTGAGGCGTGTTTAAAAGTTAGGCTAAAAAAGATCTATTTATGTTACCTAGTTATAACCTCCTTAAAAGCCAATTCCTTCCATTCTTTTTCCTGTCCACCCTGAAAAAATGCTATGTTAAGGCATGGTTTCTTTAAAAAAGTTTTAAAAAATTATTTCCAAAAATTCTTTATTGATTATTTTTTTTCTCATTTCTTTTTATTTGTGTTTATGAATGTGTAGTCACACACTCTGTCCTGTCAGTCTCCCTTTCCCAGCACTCCTACCACAAGGCGTGCCTTGCAAAGGACTTTGTCAGACGAGAGTATTTACAGTGGGCAGAGGGACCACTTCTTCACCTCGCGGGCCTCGCTCTTGGACCAAGCCATGCCAAATGATGTTCTGTTCACCAGCACCTACCCTTCCCTCCCAAAGTCGCTGCCCTTACGGAGACCATCCTATACTTTGGGAATGAAATCACTACACGGTAAGTGGATTTCCCCTTTTTCCACTTTCAGAGGAATCCTTTGTGAATCGTCTTGGGGGAAGATGTTTGTTACAGGAGTTGGTAGTTCCATCTTGATTTTGTTCAGATGAGGAGGGTCCAGTCACATGACTGAAAATATTAAAAAGGACAGGAATTTAAATTTTTTTTTCCTCACTTCAGTGGGTGTAAGATGACATGAGTGGTCATGCATTTGCCTTGTGGAGGGAGCACAGAAAAATGCCTTACTGGCTGCAAGTTTCTCTAATTTCTTCCAAGATCAGTTGGACAAATGGACAAATAATATATGCCTGGTTATCCACAGAGAGAACTTGAGGTGTCAGTCCCTTAACGTGGGATTATGGTAACAAAATACGATTAGGAAAATGAAACAAAAGTGGATAAATACTAGTGGACATTTGGATATACAGCTACACCAGATACAGCTTTTATTGGGCCAACTATTCAACTGTTTTTAAATTCATTCCCTTACTCTATTTTACAGCACTTGAATTACTTATTTTAGTCACACAGTTAACCAGAAAAAGTTATTTGTAAGGTGCTGTCAAGAAGACAGTCAGCTTTTCCCCATTAGGTTACTGAAAAGTCTCAGGAATTATTATTTGATGCGTTGTGTGTTGCTGCATGTGAATGTCTCAGTGAGAAACTGAATTTTCACAGGTTCCCACTGTACTTCATAACTAAGTGTGTTTCCCAGAAATAGAGGTAGATCTCAGGGCAGGATTCTGCAATGTTTTCTGAAGAAGTACATATCTGCTCTGATTTATTCATGTTTTAGTATGTTTCAGGAGGAAAATGCAAGGCTATCAATAGATTCAACTCACTATAGTGAGCCCTAAGCACAGTCTGTATTTAGCTACATGGGATACATTTGACAGTGAAGGCTGATGAAGAAATCTATTTTAAATTCTTTTTATCTGGCTGTGATCACCAGGCATCAGTTTTCAGTGTTGAACCTGACATTTTCATGAGCTGTTGTCTGTATAATGTGTTTCTTGCATAAGAGTTAGGAATCTGAGCTCTTTTCATTTCTATTTTTTATATGCACTAAAACAACTTTGCAGACTTGGTTATGCTGGTAACTGGATGGAGGATTTGGCTTCTGAGGGCTTGGGGTCAGAAGATTAATGATGCCACCTGAGGACAAGTGGAGAGCAGTACTTTCTCTCTTTTCATTTAAATGCTGTACTTTCCAAAAAGAAAACTGCAAAACCTTCTTTTGCTGTCATGTTCTCTTCCACACTAAACTGATAACTCTTCCTAGCATATAACCTTTCTACCTCTGTCAACAAAACAAGGTTTTCCATTTTCTATAAAATGTAGGAGCTGCATGATAAAAGGACCAGCTATTTGATTGGCACACAAATTGTCTTCCCACACACACTTTGCTGAGAAGAGGATTAAGTAAGCTAGACATTTAGTACCACAAGTATTTGTTGGCTTCCAGTTATTCAAAATTCTTAAAATTCAGAGATTCCAGAGCACATCTATTTTTTAAAAAGGAAAAACAGTGAGCTAAAAATGCTTGTCTTTACTCAACTGCCTTAACAATGGAACTCACATTTTTAAAACAGGTAGCTTTTCAAATAGGTTTTCAAATTAGGTTTTCATCTAATTACATGTATCTTTTCACTAATTGGAGATATTTTCATGTTAACAACCTCCAAAATAACTCTTTTGAGAGCTAAGACAAGAATCTTCAGGGGTAATATTGAGCCAAATTGCATTTACAAAAAGTAAATGCATGCAGACACACACAAAAAAAAAATAAATCAAGTTTTCTGAGCCAAGAAGTGAATGCAGTAATGCAGTTTAGCTTTTCTTGTCACTGTTCCCCAGGCAGCAATATGATTTAGCTGAAGTTCTTACAAAATTATTTTAGTTATTGAAGTTATATAGTTATTAGACTATCAAAAAAAAATTAAAAAAACCCAACCAAACAAAACAAACCAGAGGGGAGGGAAAAGAACACAACTCATGGCATTTTGGGGTTGCATCCTGCCTGTCACAGTCTTTCTGTTCTGTATGATCCAAGCAGACTCTTCACTATAATCTTCAGTGGCTTCCTCCCAAGTGCCCAGTCCATCTTCTTACCCCTACATTCTCTCTTCTAATACTGCCTACAAGGTTTTCAAAACTTCTTTACATCCTGATGGAGCACGTGAGAAAGGAAGTTGTTGCTGCTTCTGAGCTCACACATGTGACCAGGCATTGCACTTTTTTTGCTTGTCCAGCCAGTAGGCTGAAATAAAGTAGATAATTCTTGGTTGACAGTTTGGTCTTGCCCTAATTAGTGGTGAAAATCTAAGTGTTTCACTTTTGTTGTTTTAATTTGCACAAAGATTACAGGGATTTTGAATCATTCTTTCAAGCTTGCCAATGTTTGTTTTTTTTTTCCCATAGTGAGCCATGTAACAGCTTACAGGTGGGTGTGGCTGTTTTTTTTAGTAAAGATCTGAAGGTTTCACTGCACTGCTGATGCTGAGAGATGTGCAATGCTCTGGAAGCAATTTTAAGGATTTTCTTGTTCTGATTCTTATTGTTAGGCTTAAGTTGGCTCCCACTGGTTTACAAGATTGTAAAGAGGAAGGGAAAAAAACCCCACAGTTTTAGGTTGAGCTTTTTTGTTTGGGTTGTTTTGTTTGTTTGTTTTTACAGAAGCAAATGGGTGCTTGCTAGGGATTGTAGAAGCCCCAGCAAGTGGCAGAGCCCTCTAAAGTATCTTCAGCTTGTGCAGAGGCAGGAATTGTTGGCCAGTAGAGTACTGCCCCCAGGCCCAGTGCTGGGGAATCAAGAGACTGACTTTTGAAGCACTCAGCTGCAAAGATGAAGGCAAGTTAGAAAGGAGCTGAATGTGCTGACTTTAGAAATCTGCTTTGTAAAGGGCTGTATCTGGTCAACTGCAGTTGGATTAAACATTCTTCTGAATTTTGGTTCCAAGAGTGCTATGCCAGAAAAGTTAAGAATAGGGTATGCAATAATATTAAGAAAGGAATTTTCAGTTGTTTTTATGGAGTTTATAATCTATTCTGCATCGCTCCAGGAGAGTTTTCTGCCTCAGACAGCTCCCTCACAGATATCCAGGAGCAAAGACGGCAGCCCATGCCAGACCCTGGTCTGATGCCATTGCCTGATTCTGCCTCTGATCTGGACTGGTCAAACTTGGTAGATGCTGCCAAAGCTTTTGAAGGTAAGTTTTCAGAATGTAATACTTAGGAAGCTGGTCTTTATGCATGCTTCATTAAGAACTGCAGGTTTTATGGTTTTTTGGGTTTATTTTAATCCTGACTTTTGGGTTTTTATTCTTAATTTTCTACTTAGTCTGAAGCTTAACCTCAGTTAAAATACCAACTCAAGTGTTAAGAGCCTGAAACTTTGTATGTAATACTCTGATACCATTTCTTCATACTGGAATTCCTCGGTGCTATGGTTTGGCCAAATCTTTGTGAAACTAGCTGCTTTTCATTTCATGTAAAGCAGCTTCAGACAGCTGGTGTGGGAAAGGCATCCAGCACAAAAGTGCAAAATCAAAGTCATATAGTAGGGGAAAAGCACATTAATGATTGCTTGCTTACTGCACTAGCAAGAAGTACATGTAGTGCAGCTGAAGTGTGCTACCAAGATAATTTGGGAAATAAGGCCTTGTTGGTAAATACTTACATTGTCTCTGCATACCACAAACATGTAGATTTGCATGTAAGTGCTGTTTCATCCTATGGCATTTTCCATCTCCATGACTCTTGGTAAACTGAAGAGAACTGTAAACTGCCTAGATAAATTTGAACTTAAAATTAAATGCAGTTTAGACAAAAGAGAATTTATGTTACGGGAATCCAATGGAAAAGTCTTCTAGGTGTGTAAAACAGAAGTGCCCACTCCTGATATCTGCATAAATGCTGTCCCACCTTCATGGAGGTGTTTTTTTTTTCACTGATGTTGAATTTTTAGACTTTACTCAGCACAATTGGAGAAGGATGTGAAGTAATTTGATTTCTTGACTGTTCTGTGGTAGTAGCTTTATATATCATTAGGACAGTGCATGTCTCTATGGGTGTTCAAGATGTGCTTGTGTCCTCTGCTCTGTTGCCACAGGAGTTGTAGGAGCAGCTTGGCTCATATTTCTGCTGTGCAGTCTTGGGAGGAGTATTCAAAGTAAGACATGGTCCTCAAGAGGAGATGAATTTGTAGTGATGGTTTTTCCATCACCACATATGGGTGAAACTCAGGTTTTAACACATTTCCCTATGGTTGGCAGTTTCTCTTTAAAGAATCCCCTGTTTTTTGGTGAGATTTGTTTGACTGTCCTCATTAACCTCAATCCCTCACTTGGTACGCCTCAGACTCACTTGTGTTTCTCTTTAGAAGTGTGAACACAGTCTCTGTGGTCAAGATAACAAACTGACAGCTCAGATGAAGAAGAGCTGGAGTAATGTGTTAGTTGGCAGCTTCATCTCATTGCTATAAAAATACATTCAAATTTGACTTGGAGAAGGATCTTGATATAATTTCATTGCTTTTTTGGTTGTCTGGTCTCAGTATAATCCCAGTCCCTAGTCTCTGACAGGTGCAGTAGGGATTGACATATACCAAGGAGGCTAAATTCTGATTTGTGATCCTGAATACCTCCTCTACACCGTTGATTGGTGTCCTCATCACAAGCCCCTGAAGTTACAAATTGTGGTATCTCTACCAGCTGAAAGAAAAGTTGCCTGGGTCCCTGAACTGCACCAACCTGTAGTATAAAAATTTGCCAAACAGAAAAAGACAGTACTCTTCTGTTTCCAGTGAGAGCCCAACAACTGCCGAGGTTAATTTAAGCTAGAAGTCTTTATATTGCTGTTTGTCACACTACATGTGGTGATTTAGAGGTGTGTAAGGACATTTGAACAGTTACAGGACAAGAAATACACATACAAGGCAGGAAAGAGGTTTCATGTTTCAATCTGAAAACATTTTATAAAGCATAAGAAAAAATTTCAGGTTCTGAAAAATGACATTGGTCGAATTGCACACAGTGAGCTTTACTTTCCTCAAGATAAAGACATTCTTTATAGAGTGAAGGAGGTTATATATACTTGCTAAGTTATTGGGTGGGATCATGCAGTCATACTCAGAAAGATCTACACAGTGCTGCTTGTGCCAGAGCCAGTACTTCCTGAATCCAGTACAATGGAAAACCTGGTGCGAACACTTGCACTGCCAGTTTGCTTCTGTCAGGTGGACATTGGTATGTCATTTCATCACTTTATCTTGCTTGAAACAGACTGAAATTGCTGAGATGCTGGAGGGTAGCTGTAGTGCTGTGCATGAACAAATCATCATTACTGCTGCCATTGTTTTTCTCTGTATGTTTTCCTTCTCAGTTCAACGAGCTTCATTCTTTGCTGCTGCTGATGAAAATCACAGACCTGTGAGCGCTGCTTCCAGCAGTGATCAGGCTGAGGACCAGCTTACTGCACAGATAAAGCCTTATACAGGGTAAGTAAATACACCAGATGTGCAGGCTTTCCCAGCTATAAACCAAGGAAAAGAGTAGGGATGTCTTTATTTGGAAGCCATCTCCGGGCTTCATGCAATAACTGTTCGCAAGTTCTCATGAAGACGGAATTGGGAGGTGAAAATAAAGGAATTGTAAGTCCTGTTGAACCTTTTTGCAGGTTTTTTTCTTGTCTGAGATGTTCATGAACCTATCCAAAGCAATGGTAGTTCAAGGCTTATAGAGTGAGTTCAAGTAGAAAGAAGTCAAGTGATGGGATGACCCCAAATAATTATTAATTAAGTTTGCTTTGTTGTTTATGTGCTGTATGTGTTCTGTGTACTTTTTATTATGTTCATTTTGTGACCTCTTGGTGCACACAAATGCATACCTTCATAAAGCCTCTTGATTTAGACAAAGCTTCTAGCCACTCCATGTGAAGACAGTAAATCATATCAATACCTTTTCTTGTTTTCTGCTTTCAACAGTAAAGAATCTCCTCCAACTCTCGCCTCTAAAGTGGACCAACTGGAAGGTTTGCTGAAGATGCTGCAAGAAGATTTAAGGAAGGTAAGCATTTCATCTACAGGATTTGTATGACACGTGTTTAGTGCTTGGTGGTGCTAATAACTGTGTAATCCTGCTTTGCCATGCCTGAGCCTGTGACAGTCTCATCCTTATGTGAGAAAAAGACATTTCTTTGCTACTTTTCTCAGGCTTCTAATTATACACGGCTGGGATGGGGTGTCTGAATTTGTAGGCGTTTGATTGTTCTTCTTAAACTAGGAGGGTGATTCACAGTACCTCCACTCCTAATTCATGTAACACTGCAAAAGGCTTGAAGTTAGTCCATAACAATGTATCCTGCTGATGAAAAGTTGACAGTGTTATCTAAACCTGTAATTTGTGCTGTGGAAACTTCCTGTATTGTTTTAATGCCTACTTGGTCCAAGAAGGATCTGCTGTAGTGAGATGAAGTCTCTTAGCTGGGAAAGTGCAGGAAGATTCGCTGCCCTTTACTTAGTTAACCATCAGCACTAGTACATACAGAACAGGCCATGCCCAATTTTATTGGACCACCTGGGGAGCCAGCTTCTGTACTGGGATCTAATACAGAGAAATCCTGTTCATGCAAGCAAAATGTGAGGAAGGAAGCATCACTAATGTCCCTTGGATATAAACCTGTGTGTTAGTGCACATAAAATCCTTTAAAAGAATGAGACTTACTCTCTCTTAAGAGATTCCTGCTGCTTTAGATAGATAGGAAGTATGACCTAAAATTTCCACTAAGATCTTTATTTTTCCTTATGCCTAAGGAAAAAGAGGACAAGGCCAGCCTTCAGGCTGAAGTGCAACATTTGCGGGAAGACAACTTGAGGTTACAGGAGGAATCCCAGAATGCAACCGAAAAGCTGAAGAAATTCACCGAATGGGTTTTCAACACAATTGATATGAACTGAAAACGGTGTATGGGGAAGGAAACTATCTGTTATGAATATTATTACTGGGACTTAAGCTTTAATGCCACCTTAATTATGACATGTGAAAGTATAGTCAGAGCAATTCCCTGTTCTTCATCCTCCAATAACCCTTTTTTGCATCTCTGCGCGCACTCAGAACAATTGCAGATCAACAATCAATGTCTGCCTTTTGTAGAAAAAAAAAGTAAATAATTTTAAAAAGGTAAAATAAAATAAAAAAAATAAAAGTTTAACTGCTAAAATGTGAATGTCTATTTTTTGCACATTGTCTCTTTATCTGTTATGTACAAAATGATTTGGAGGCCAGGATGAGGCTTGCTGTTCCATCTGCCTCTTAAGTTTCCATTAACTCCTTTCTCTCTGTTTCAGGTAATCTGCTTTTCCTTGCAGCTTTAGCAAATATTATGACATCTAGAAAATTAGAAAGAAATGTTTACTTTACTGCTCTTCTAACATTGTTTTCTGAAGTATGCCACAGACAAGGGGATGTAATGCAATGTTTTAGGTGTCTCCTTAGCAATTTGCGCTTGGTTACTAGTGCTACCTTCCCCTACATTGCAGAGAGCGCGTGTCCATAGTGTATGGTACAGTACAACCAGCTTCACAGCTTAGAGAGACTAGAGAGGTGAGCCATGGGTGAGGCATATTATCACACATCCATTGCATTAGCATTTCTGGCGGCCTTTGTTTCCTGTGGAAACAATGGCTGCAAGTACCTTTACAAACAGCAAAACTAGGCGTGCTGCGGTTCATACCACATCAGGCAGGCTGAGATGTAAGTGATCCAGCAACAGTGCTCAGTTAAGTACAGCCCCCTTCCCTTCCAGGGGAGTCTGTTGCTTGCATACGTGCAGGGGACTTAAGCTGAAGTTGTAAAGAGATTAAGATTTTTATTTCCCTCCCTGAAATGTCACCATGAGAAGCCACACAAACCATCACTGTGTATCTGCCCTCCCATTCTGTTTCCCTGGTTTTCTCAAATCACAGAAGATATGAGAAAAGTTTATTCAAGTTGTGTTTTATTGCATGAGAGATCTTATAAATCCTTTACTATGGAAGATAGAGGAATATGTAAAGGGGAATTAGAGAAGTGTATTTTTCAAATCACTGGGACAGGATTGGAGCTCTGAAATCCCCAGTCCCCAGTGAAATTGTTTCACATGAGATTTCCCAAACTGCTTCATGCCAGCAATTATTTCCTGTTCTTTGAAGGAACAGCTAACTTGCCACAACGTGTTACCTCTACAGAAAATACCTTTTAGGTGTCAAAATACAGCTTTTAAGCACTGCAGTCTGCACAGGCATTGAACTGTGCAGTGTGCTGAGAAACCTTTTCTACTCCCTTCTGAGGATATAGTTACTACCTTAGTAAATATTGCCTTCCATAAAGTGCAGTGTATCTGGGGGTTAATTTTGAGAGCATCCTCTCACTCCCCTTTATCACATTTTCAAATACACAGATTAAAATCACTGGCAGAGTCTTGTCACAGACTTCCATGCTCTCTTCAAATCCCTTTTTCACGCTCTTTAATCTTGCTGCACACAAGTACACACTACACTTCAACCTCAAACTTCATTTGTGATGCTAATCCCCATGGAGTTCTTCTCTAATGTTTTGTCATGGAAATGGATCTCTTTGGAACTATTTCTGGAGTGCTTTTGTAAAGGTTTAGAATGTCTTGGGTTTTTTAATGACTTGTATGAAGGAGATTTATATAATGCCTGATATTATTTGTAAATGGGAAATATTGCTAACATCTCTGAGCATCCTGAAGTCTTGCTTTTATTCTCTTTTATTTTTAAGTTTGGTTTTATTTTATTTCAAAAAAATATTTTGGGACTTGGGGCAGACTATTTATTAGAGTTTTGCAACAGAGTTCTTCTTGTATGATGCCACTGAAGGCTACTTGTAAAATTCTGACAATAAAACTCATTTTAAAGGTTCTTCTAAACCATTTTCTGATTTTGTTGGATTTGTTAAGACTTTCCAGAGTCTCCGTTTCTTCCTGCTTTCTTCTTATACCACTTTTCTCAGTGCTTATTGATGCATGAGTTTCATTCTCTGTTAGATTCCTAATTTTTATCTCTTTGAAGGCTGTTACTTGCTATTTAAAAAAACCTTAATCCCTTGGCTTTTTACTTGTATTATTGCAGAAATATATCTTCTTCCCTGATTTACAAGAGTTTGCTACCTTTAACACATACTCTGGGCTTCACCAGAGTGATTTAAAGGAGAGGCAGTGGTTTTTTTATAGTTTATCAGGATTTTAGAATTTACTTGGACTGAAGCTAATTTAGGTGAAAACCAAACTGTCCTGGCTCATCTGCCCAAGGACACAGAGCTTTTAGCGTCCCAGAGCCAAACCTGTGATTGTGCAACATCAGGTTTTAGGTTTGGGAAACTGGGGCAGATAATCCTTTTGTTTTGTTTTCCAGATCTCAATCTTTCTCTTGGCAGATGACCTTGGAAGTGTTAAGAACAGATGGTTTTTTGGCCCACTGGATCAGCATTCCACGCAGCTCAAAAATGTGGAAGTAGGTCAGTCTGGTGGAAAGTGTCTTCCAGTTCACTGCATAAATCCCTACAAGGCGCGTGGGGAAAGAAAATTCATCTCTTTCTAGCAGTGAAGTTACCAGGGCAAGAGAGCTCTGGAGCAGTAAGAGCAAATAGAAGCATCTGATGAAAAATTGAGACTGGATCTTGGAAAGAAAACTAGATGCTGTCTTACCATTTCTAATTGGATCCTGGCAGCTGAGTTGAAGGAGAACGCTTCCTTCAGGTCAAGGAGTTGCCCTGTCCACATTCATAATTAATTCATGCTAGAGGGTTCCCACGCTCCACCACACACAGTGCTAGGTCAGCCTAGACCAGGGCAGGATCCAACTTGCAGGCATCTCCTTGCCACTGGAGCAGTGAGTGGCCTCAGCAGAAGGTGGGTGGCTGTGGGAGCAGTGTGGGTAATAAGGGCCACCTTCCTGTTTCACCCATTTCTTCCACAGAGTAATGTTTTGTGTTCCTGGAAACAAGTTAGTATTCCTTGTCTATATACAATTTAGTATACATGTCTACATACCAGTGCAAAGTGCTATTTCCCTGTGACATTTTTTTGGATAGCTGGATGTAGCTGGCACAGCAGCAGAAATCTGCCTTCTCTCAAAATCCCCCAATCAGAATGTGGGGATGTCACCACAGAGGGGCCGCAGCTGGCATGATGGATTATACTCTTCTCTGAATTGGTGCTGGACATGGGTCACAGGTCAGAGGATGGTAAGGGGTGTGGTAAGGGGTGAGCTGCAAGGCATGCGGGAGCAGGGGTTGTGAGGGGAGAGGCTGGTGGGAAGGGGCCTGGGGGAGGGGAGTTTGTTATGGGGTGAAGGGAGAGGAGATGGGATGAAATGCGACACGTTCAGGTTTTACTAATCTGAAAGTCTGGTTATTTTATGATGGCCTGTTGTTTCTGTGGGAGGCTGTGTTCCAACTCATTGAACAAACAGTGTGAGAGCCTTTTCCCCAGCTCTTCCTATTGAGGGAAAGGTCCCCATAAACCAGGCACAGCCTGGGAGGATTGACTGGTCTGCTTTTAAAACCTTTATGTAATTCTCTCATCTCTCAGTGCCTTCCTTTGGGCTGACAGCTAACAAATCCTCTTTATAAGCAGGCGGCTCTCTCCTGGCAGGCGGTTCAGCATGATGTTAGTCCTGTATGTGAGCAACTTGCTTTGCTGCAAGACAGCAGGGGAACAGAGGAGGTTGCAGTTTATCTGTTGGTATGGCTTCCAAAGCTAGATTCCCTGGAGGAGAGATGATACTGTTCCTTCTCCACTGCTGCAGCTGGAGCTGTGCTGAGGTAGTTACTGTGCCACAGACATGTGTTGTGCTGAGGTAGTTATTAGTGGATGGGAGTTGAGCAATGAGATGATGAGGCTTGTACAGATGCCTTCACCTCTTCCTGATAGTGGCAGTGGTGAGGAAGTCCTTGCTGGGCTTTTTAAGGCAATGCTATGGGGAAAAGAAGCTCATGGAAATATTCAGAGCTCTGCAGTAAGATTCCCTTCCCCCAGCAGCTTTGGCTGGTGAGAGGAGAATGGGGCTGGGAGTTTGTGTGAGTTGAACTTGCTGCAGCCCCAAGGCAGGCTGTGGCTGATGGCAGCCACTTACACGTCCTTTCTGTAAGGAACACCAGCTGTAGACACTGTCTGGGAAAGGCAGATCCTCTTCCACTTCATACAGCAGCAGTCTGAGGAGTCCGAGTCAGCTTTGGGGAGACAGAGCTGCTGGGGACCTTGTGGGGGTTTGCCCCAATCAGTAAGCAAGGTCTCAGGAAGCAAGTCCCTCTCTCCAGCTTTTCCTGTGCTTGAATGGATGGACCTGTCTCCTTTCAGAAGGTAATTTCAGTGTTATCACAACCAGCATTTGTTTTTCCCAAATGTTTTATGTCAGTGATTTCAAGTGGATTGGACTGTTTGTGGAAGAGCAAAGTGTGGACAACTAGAATACTCCTATGGGAAGTGAAACCAGGGTGCTGCAGTAATCTGCACATCCTTACCAAACTACAGGGCTCAGGGCTGCAGAATTTATGGTCTGTCACAAGGTATCACAGGTCGGAAGGATCTTCAGGAAGTGTCTTGTCCAGCCAGTTGCTCTGGACTTTATCCAGCTGGGTCTTGAAGAAAAACCTTCAAGCATGGAGATGCACAGTCTCTCTGGGCAATGCATTATTTTTCTTCATTATGAAAAGGTTTCTATTAGGGTTGTTAGAAGAAAGGTGTAACCTCAGCAGCAGTTGCAGGCTATGTTTTGCCTACATTCTAAAAGCTCATGACACAGGAGTCTGTACCCTCCTTGAAAGTCCACAACATGTCCTCTGCCTGGGGCCGCCAGCAGAGCACCCACATTTGCCATTTTCCTTTTGGTAAGCCTGGCAGAAAGGAGAACCCTGCAGCTTGGTGGATGCTGAGTGCTGTTTGCTCCACTCCACTAATCAACTTCCTACAGTCCAGTTCTGGTTTGTTTCTAAGGAGTTCTCTTTTTTGTACTCAGTACCACTTCTTCATGCTTTAATTAGGGCTTAGATTGAGCCCCTGGTTGTCCTTCACTCTGTATGACCTGCAAGAAGGAGACACGTGCTGGGGAGCCACAGGTGTGGGCAGAGGATGCTCCTGCCAGCTGAAGAAGCCTATCAGCTGTTGGCACACAAAGAAGTCAGAGACTGAAATGAGGATGTATTCTAGGACTAGGACTAAATGTAGTTTCCTAACCTCATGTTATGGTAGTGGCAAATGCCACCAACTAGTAACTAAAAAGAGGTTTCACACCACTGGGGCAAAAAAACAGGGACTTGTCCTAGTGCTGTTTGAAAGTTCATTTCTGTTCTTTCTTCTTGCTTTCTCCCACCTCTCCTGCACTTACCCAGCAGTTTGTTCATTTTGTCTGGTGGCTGCTGACCACTGTTCTGCCTCATGGGATCTGATGCAGGAAGAGGGGCTGCTCCAATGGTCCTGGCAGTGAAGCTGTGTCAGCCTGTGGCTGAGCTGAAAGGCGAGACTGTGTCGAGCAATTGAAGGGCTTGGCTGAATTGAAGGCCTTGACTGCTCACTTACTTTGTGAAAAGAGCCAAGGCACATTTGCATCTCTTTGTATCTCACATCCAAAAGGAGGTTGCCGAGCTGGAGCTGGGATGCCAGTGATAACTTCCGCTGTATAGAAGGAGCAAGCTATGTCATGCCCAGCTGCAGTGTGCCAGGGTTAACGCCTGGGATGTGTCTGCCCACGCACAGAAAACAACAACCGTGTGCTTGCCTGGCCCTTCCCCCTTTGACACTTCTGCCTCAGTCCAGCTCTGCCCAGAGCAGCCCAGAGCTCTGCAGTGCCAGCTTCTGCTGCAGGCATTGCAGCATTGGATGGGAGACTGGGGACACTTCCCTCTCTTGTTTCCTCCATGACCCTTGGCATTTGATTCTAATAGTGGGATAATAGAAGTATACATCTATTTGCTTTTAATGTTCTTTGTAGCACCTTTATTTTTTTAGAAAAGGTTGGGGGTTTTCAAACTGTGCACAAGCATCTGACAAAAGCCATTCTTCCATGTTATGTTTCACATTGGTAGACTGGTCAGTCACCACAATGTGCAAGTGCTAAAAGCATTATTGACTGGCAGATTGTTTTGTGACCCTCCTCTGCTTTATATTCTTCCTCAAGTCAGGCTCAACACACAGTCGGGGGGACAAGAAGGGGTGAGGAGGAGTACATAGAACTGGCTTCTTGCCTACTGAGTATTTCCTGCTTGCTTGTGTTCTGCCATACTTAAAGTTGTTGAAATTGGAGATTTTTACATGTGTGAAGTTTTCTAGCTGATCTAGTCTGCTAGAAAGTCCCTCATCGAGGCCAAATATGTGAGAGCTGCACCATGTTCTGTTAACCATTCAAGCACCAGACAAGGAATTGCCTCCTTGATGAAAACTTGATGAGCTTACACCTATAGCATGGAAATGTGAGTCTCCCTCTTTGTGATTTTTCTTTCAGTGCTTCCCTGGCCTAAAATCAACACTCAAAAGAGCATTAATTCCACAGCTCTGATTTGTTTGGTCTGATTTTGCAGTTAGATCCCACTTCCCCACTTAAATGCTGTAGTTTTTTAGCCATATTTGATTTTTAAGTGAGCCATCTTTATTAGACAGTCAAAATATGGATGGGTCGTAGCTTACATAGGGGAGAGTCATCAGAATCACAGCATTTCGTGTGGGTTTCTGGTCTGCTGTAAGATGTCCTCCCCAAGTCCTGCAGTCTCAGGCAGGCAACCTGTATCCTGTTGTCTTTGTGGCTGGAGTGGGCAGAAATGATGGGAAGTGCCTCAGAGAAACATGCTGGTAGGCACAGACATCCCTGTTTGAGGTCAAGAAAAGGCAGGCATGTTCATCACACAGAGGAGCTGCAGCAGTCCTGGCAAGAGCCCTTCAGGTGTTTTGTTTTCCCAGCAATCTAGGGGCCAGCAGAACAGGAAAAACCAGGGTGTGAGAGGCCAACAATTTCATGACAAGAAAAGGGAGAGACAGAACGAAACTCTGCATGTAAGTGCACACCAGTCTCTCTCTTACTGAAGTTTATCAAGTAGGAAGTGGCAGAGTAGTCTTGGAGCATGGCTGTGGTAAAACAGAACATTTTGCTGAAACTTCATGAGGTGTTGAGGGGGGAGACAGTAAGGGATACTTTCAGTGTAGTCTGGTTTTTTATAAAGCACTTTTTATAAAGCATTATTTTTAGTGCTTTTATACAGGGCAGATTTGAAGAGATCAAGTGGCAGTGTCTAAATGCACAGATAAAGGCTGGATCAGTTTCACAAGGTGCTGAAGTGGGTTAAATGCTGAATTTCTGCTGGCTTCTGAACTTCACTTGTCCTCACGTGAGGGGGGAAAACCAGTAAAGTTTCCCCATACATAGCTTTGTACTTACAGGCTTTTAGACACAATCAGTTCTAAACAGGGGGCTTGAAAGGAAAATGCCATGCTTTCTGAAGTGCATCTCTTTGGGTTAGGAAAGAAACCAGAAGAATTCTCTTTGGCACCTGAGAAAAAGTTGCAAAATGAGAAAATGGGCCTAGATTTTTCAAAGGCACCACAGGGCTGGCTATGGAGTCAGAACAGAGATCTCCCCAAGGGCCTGGAGCAGGTGGGGTACCCAGGTGGCAGCAAACCCAGCAGGCCTGCCAAGAGCCCAGGGCAGCTCTGTGCTCCAGTGGTCCTGGGCCAAGGCTCCAGACTGAGCTCAGGAAAGGCTGGCTGACATGCTTTTTATCCCATTGCATCAGGTGCTGTGGCTGTTCAGCAGTTCTGCACACCCAGTCTTCAGGGCACCAGCATTCATCATGTTAACTGCTACTGTGTACTCAGAGACATCCAAGCCTTGCATGTAAGGCATGACCAAAAATCCTTTCCTGCAATAACTTCAAAGGCATTCAAAATTAGTAGCAACTTTTGATGACACCTTTATCTTAGTGCCTTCCACTTTCCTCCAAGTTCTTTATGGTCCTGGTCTGATAACACTTATCTGAAGCTAACTGATAGGCAGACTGTGAGATGTACAGCAATCCACAATTTTTCCGTATGTGACCTTGGTAATCAAACTATTCAGTGCTTTTTAAAGGTATTTATCAGCCAGTCACGAAGATACTTCTTCATGACTAATACTGTGTTTGATTCCTGCCATGAAAAAATGTTCTAACGGATTTGTTTTCACATTTTTAGCCAATGATGTAGCACCACAGACAGAACCTGGCTGCTTCTGAAATATTTTTTTTTTTAAGAAATCAAAATATAGAGACATGGGATGTTGGGCTTCTGACCTGTCTGTAGCCATCTGTATATTTAACACTTGGTCTGATGGCAGCTGAAAGTTTCTGCTGACATCATATCTATGCTGTGAGATAGTTCTGGTTTATTGATATATCAATAAATTTGTTTTTATTTAACTGAAAAATCTTTGTTATCCTTATCTGGACATTCATAAATCCCAATAAAATAATTTTGTTTATTTGATCTAGTACTCTAGTTGATCTGAAGCAGTACCCCCCATCTGGGGTACAACTGAGCTTGGGGGTTGGTAGTATTGGATGAGATGGAAGCCAGCCTGGCTCAGTGTTCAGTGCTGGATGTCCAGGTACAGATCCAAGAACAGGGCAGGCAGACAGGATTATTCCCCTAGAATACTCCTGTAGCAATTTAAGTGACTTCTTGACTAAAGGAGTCAGGTTTATATATAAACACCTTCAGTTGTCTCTTTTCCAATCTTAGTCTGGTCTTAACCTTACTTTTTGTATGGAAACACTTAAATCTTTCCCACTGCTCTTCTCTGAGCCCTACACTTTCTGCTAAGCCATTCTGCAGATGACAGGACCAGAAGTGCACAGTCTTTGGGATGCAGATTCACTGCTGTGCTATCCTCACATTCTCCATTGTGTTTGCTACCCCTTCCCAAAGCATCACAAACAATTTTCTAACTGCTATGGAACATAAACTAAGTTGACATTATTTTCAAGAATAGGCCCAAGAGCCCATCTTGATATAATGAGGTCAGAAGTGCTTTTCCCATGTCCTTTCTTTTGAATTTCTGGGTTGCAGTCTGCTGTCTTCTCACCTTATAATTTGGTAGCATATGGTTGTTTTGCAGCTCTTCACAGATAACCCTCCTGTTTTACTCAGCATATCCTCATGCCAACAGGAGGTTTGTCACATTCATTACTCACTCATTTGCCAGGTAACTTACTAGGTTCACCAAACATCATGGCCTTCAACACTCATCCCTCCCATACTGCCCTGGTGAGCACCCTCTGTCATGAAGGTTTGCTCCTTATATCCATCTTTTGTTTCCTGTCCTTTAATCATTCATCCACTCATTATCCTGTGAGTTTATATTCCTAAGGAGCCTTTGGGGAAGCAGCTTGCTTCACAGTCCTCCAGTAAGATAAGCTGGTGCTTGTATGCACTGAGACTTTTTTGTCCATGCACTTCATGGCCACTTCAAAGACTTCTAGTAGTTTCCAGCAAGAAGACAACATGGGAGATGGGAAGTGAGAGACAGGGAATGTGCCAGTATTACCCCTCTTCTACAGACACCCCAGTAGGTACAGAGTTCATCCAGGATGCTGGAAGGCTCTGCTCCATTGCCTCCTCTCTTCAAAGGGATTTGATATTGCATCTTCCAGGGAAGCATCCCAACTACCAGACTATTAGCTTAGCTTCTATTTTCTCCCAGCTTTTCTTGATAGATCTTTATTTGGCTTAAAATATGCATTGAGTCAGGGATGGGAATTTATAGCCTGCTGACTGTCCTTTAGGTTCTATTTTATCCATTGCTGTTTCAGTGAGCATTGGGTTTCTCCAGTAGAATGTGGAACCAATGGCAATGAAAATGACTGACAGAATTGCATGCAGCCCACACATGAGGATGATCGAGAGTGAGAGGTGTAGAAGTGAAAAGGCTTCTTTCAACTACCTCCTTCAAAGTGAAGTCCAGTCTCCATCAGCCACCTGCTCCTTTTGCCTCCCAGAGAATACCTAAACTATTGAACAGTCTTGCAGTGTCTTCAGACACTTCGATGCATATGGGAAAAAGGCTGGAGAGAGAACCGCCGGAACTGGAACAATGCAGGGATGCGCACACCCAGAACCCCTACAGTGGGGAAAGGGGTGGGGGGCCTAACATCTAGCAGGTAAGTTGTGAGGAGAGTCCCAAGAAACAGAATTGCCAAATCCTGTGCTGCACTTGGAGAAGTTGGAAAACCCAATTTAAAAAGAACACAGCATGGGGAAAAGGCAGGTTTGACGCACACTGTTGTCTTGGGTGCAGGACCTGCAAGTAATCCTTGGAATCAAGAACAGGACAGCAGGCAGGAAAATAGGTGGGGAGGTGCTGAGGGGCATGAAGAGCTCCCAAATGTTATGATGTCCTGTGAGCCCCCTGTTAACCCCTCACCATCTGAGATTCCCCCAATGCTCTGACAAGCTGCAAGCCAGTTTCAGCTCCACTTTTTGGCCAGTGCCTGGGTTAGACCTTCAGACCATTTCCCTTTCTTGTGGATGTCACTGCTCTGAGCAAGTGTCCTGTGATATTCACACCCCCCCGCCCCCGCAGAGGAAGGGAAAGTAGAGATGAACACTAGCAGGTGATGGGAGGGGACAGGGATGTAGCTGAAACCAGGTAGGTATAGGAGGGTTACAGTGAAGTCAAATGACAGCTGATTAGCAAGGAACTGTTTTACCTTTAGGTTTACAGTAATGGTGTAAAGCTCTGGACAGGGGCCACTCACTCAGCTGAGCCCTTTGGCACTTCTGTCCTTAGAACCTTGCAGATGCAAATCACAGCTCTCTCTTGCCTGGGTGAAACAAAGCACTTGCGCTTATCCCAGAGAGACTATTCCTGCTGTGTTCCCTCAGGATGCACTAGGCATAATGAGACTTTGTTACTATTGTCTGTGAGAAAACCAGAAACCCTTCTTAGGTTATTAGCCAGTACAATGATACTCTGATGCACTTTGTAATTCACTTTTTATTCATGAGGCCTGACAGCCATTTCCACAATGTGCTTCAGGACTGTAGGGTCTCCATGGAGAGGTTTCTTGCTGTGTCAGGTACTTTGGATATTGAGAGGCAATGAAAAAATTGTTTGTGTGGCAGCTTTCCTCCATGTTTTTTTAAAAACGCAGAAGAAAGCAGTAAACTATTGCTAAGACAGAGCCAGGAACTTGGCTTCAGGACTCTTTTAATCTCCTTGCCCTTACAATAGTTTAGACCTAGCTGTTTCTCCTATCACTACTATGATTTCTTCAGATGTACTCAAAGCTCTCAGAAATTGCCAAGTCCAAGCAGCTTTTGGAGTGCCACAAGGTTGGTTCTGCTTCACGTTCCAGTCACTGCCCTTACCAAGCATCCAGTTCTGGGAACACCCCTGTGACAGTTGGGGGCTGCTCAGATGGTGACAAAACCCCCTTGACTTGGAAAGCTGTGGAGAGGATTTTTGATCCATGCCGGATGAAGCTAATAAGATCTGCACTGAATTCAGGATGTGCTGGCTCACATTGGGTAGGATTTTGGCAGCTTGCATGGCTGTCAGATTGCAATGTTATATGCCTTCAATGGCAGACAGGAACTGGGAGAAGAGCAGATTGTGGCCTGCCAGGCAGCTGGGAAGTAGCCTGATGCAGTAGGAGGGATCACACATGGCTGAGAACACCAACTTGTGTAATGATGAATGGGAGGTGGGTAAGAGCCATGAAAATACTAGCATTGTCTTTGGAATGTTTTTCTGACCACAGTCTGACAAGGGGAAAAAAAAAAACAACAGACCATTGAAAAGATGAAGAATGTAACATCTGAGAAATGCTCAACCTTTGCCAAGCAATATTTGCATACAAGGGCGAGGAGGTGTTAGAAATATTTTTCCTGTGGCAGCTTGTTTAGGACTTCTGGCTGAAGCCCACTGGTCAAGTGAAGACAGCAAGATCTTTGACTTTGACCAGAAGAAATCAGGCCATATTCTGTGCATGTCACAGAATGTGACCAGAACGTGTGTAATGTATCTCACAGATACTGTATTTTAGTCAGACTGGCGCCCTGTAAGAGGCTCCTTTCAGTTGCTCCTGATTCAGCTGCCCTGAAGGCTTTTCCAGCTGGCCCTGCAGGCCACTCTGTCCTCGCTGCCGCAGGTAGCTGAAAGTACATGTGGATGCAGAGTGGGAACTTCTGCGACACATGAAGCGCTTCCCTGGGAGCGTACTGCCGGTGGGGTCAGGGGAGCAGGCCTGCCTTCCCTCGCTGTGCCTGGCCGCCCTGCGGCGGCTGCTGCGGGGCTCCTCTCGCTGTGGGCCGCAGAGCGTCTGAGGGAGCGGCGTGGAGAAGCTCGGCAGGGAAGATGTGCAGAGCTGCCTGGCGGCAGGGAACAGAGGTAAGCCACGTGGAGGACGTTTGTTCTTTCCCACGAAGTAAAAGGAAGGAAAAGGGAAGGGAGGCTCCTGCAACCTTCCCTGCGCTGGGAAGGGCCGTGAGGGCTGGGAAGGGGCGGAGCGCCCTCTGCTGGCGGCTGTCGCCGGCGGCAGCGGGGCTCCCGGCCCGGCCCGTGCCCGCGCTTTGGGGGCAGCAATCTTGGACAAAGTCATTTCACATCTCTCAGATTCCCGGTGAGGCCAGTGGGCTCAAGAGTTCGGCTTTGTGAAGTGTTTTGAAATCTGCTTGTAAAAGATGACGAGTAGGAACAATGCTATCTGCTAGTAAAAATCATTGTGCAAGAGCATGGTACTGCTGGAATTGCGAAATTGTGAAAACACGTGGTGCAGCCACACTTTGGGACAGCGTTGAATCCCAGGCTACTGCAATAAATTGCTCTCCTTTGCAGACCTAAATCCTACGTGCTGGGAAAAAGATCCCAAAGCCTACAATTATCTTTTTTAATCTGTGTGTCCACGTGTTACTTCCAGAATAAATGTTGTGTTTTCTTTAAGAAAGCAGGGCTGATTTATCTTTGGTTTTCAGCTGTGTTTCTGAGGGGTAACTGTGTTTCTCTGTGTTTGTCAGTCAATGCTCTTGATATTACATAGCTGTCATGAGAAAGAAGGCAACATGCTGGTAGTTTAGCAGCAATTCCCTAGTAAAAGAAAGCATGTAATGATCTTATTGCATGATTTCCCTATTTTCCTCTTATTCCATATCTTCCACAGATGCAGGCTGGAGAGTAAAAAAATTGAACATCCTGGTTTTCCAGCAAAACTCACTTTTCTCAAGAATGCTCCTTGAACTTTTTATAAGTGGCAGCTCTGCTCATCCCTGTTTCTCCTCCTACCTTTTTAAGGTTGTAAGGAGTTTTAGATGTATAGTGTGATTGTTATAGGCCATTTTTCTCCTGCTGTGTTGAATCAAGGCTGTAGACAGCAGAATTTCTTCTCAGCGGGTAGAATCAGCTGTCAAGTGATAAGAAATGTGCAGTTTCTGCTTTTTACATTCACTGTTGTGGACTAATGGATGTGGTTGCTAATCTTAAAGCAGCAGCACAACATACCCCAGCTACACTTTAGTGTTTCTTGGGATGAAGTTTTCAGTTGTTCACCTGTGTGTAAAGTGGAGGTCAGTTCACTTTAACCAATAAGCATTATCTGTAAAACTGCTTCTGCAAATGTTTGTCAGCTAAAAGAAAATTGCTAACTGTTTTTTTATGCATTTCAGTTATGCAAGTAAGGTAAGTATAAAAATAATGTTGGAATGCTTCATCTGCATATGAAGGGCTGGTTCACTCACAGCGTTTATGAAACAGAGCTTTTGCCTGATTGGGAGGTTCTTTCCTAGAGGCAGCTGTCAGCTCACTGGATCCAAGGAGCAGCTGGGTGCTGTGTGTGGCTGCACTGCTGCCTGGGACCACAAATTGGCAGCCCCACAGAGTACATTGATTAAAAAGAAACAGCAACCGTAGGTATATACTCTGTATGCCTCTGCCCCAACAATGTCCTGAGGCCAGCCTGCTCTTCCCCGTCTACATCTATTGCTATCACAATCAAATTCTTTCAGCCCTTTTTCTACATAGACTCAGAGCTGAAGCACTCAGCTGTATTCAGCTGAGCAAGCTGAAAAAACCCAAGTAGTTTGATGAGTGGTGAAAAATTTGTCCTTACAGATTTGGCTGAAGAGCATTCTATCTCTCTGCTCCCCCCAGGGCAAGACAAACATTTTAGTAATGAAGTTGTATGTACTGAGCCCTAGCCTTCCTGGCAACAACCAGCAAGAACAGAAGACAAAACTTAATTCACCTGCTGCTGGAAGCTCATCTTTCTGCACCTATCTCATTTGTGCTAAAACAAAATGTGGCTCAGCAAAACTAAATACTTCCAAAAACTGACTCCATTCCTACCTTCAAAAAGGAGGTGAAAGAATGCCAATAGGTAACCTGCCAAGCTGCTATCTTTCTCTGATGGATTTGCTTCTTCCTTCCTCGTTATTCTGCTGCTTGTAAGAAATGTTTTCAGTACCTAATTTTTGGACTCTATGCAAGCAAATGCAATTCCCTGATGTCCTGCTAATGCTGTTGTGGGGAAGAGACTGTATAATACCAGTGGCAACTCATGCAGAGACCTGCCTGTCCTCCTGGAAGCTGCAGCTCTTCTCATCATCACTACTGCCAGGATAACGTGAGGTTGGTCCTTATCCTACATAGTGTTTGCAGGTGCTGCAGCCAGCAAGGGAGTTGCAGGGTATTTAAACACAGAGGTCTTTCTCTCTGTTTAGCAAATAGCAGGTATTTCAGGTCCTCTAGCTGTTCTTCTTGGGGAAGAACAGCAGCACCATGAGGAACCAAAGGGCCTGTCAGAAGGCCGAATTTATGTTCTCAGTAAGGCTGGTCCAGAGATCACATAGTCACTCACAATGACACATCATCTCATTTCCTGCTGGGCTCATCCTTCAGAACAAAATGATCTCTTTAGCCACCTCTGACAGGTCATGTTCCACTGCTCCACAGAATTCTCAACATTTGAAACCAGGTTGAAAAGGCTCATCAGTCCCACAAGTGCTTGGCAGTCAGTGCATAGCCAGAGCTGCTCAGTGTTACGGAGCAGAGAACAAATATATGTGTAGCTGCAACTGGGAATATTTACATCTTCCTACAATGATGTGTTCATCTGGCCAAAGGCTGTGGAACAGTTTCATAAAACTTAACACCATAGGTCAGAAATAAACAGGTTTTTTTACATCCACATTGCCAAGGTGAATAGATTATTAATTACGTAAACACAGTCAGCTGAGAGAGTGGTCCATGCCAGGCCAGGTAGCCCAAGTCAGAAGCACTGTTAAAGCCTGATGTGAATTTGGAGAGGAGTGGAGTGGAGAGAGGCTGCCTCTGCTTTAAACCTTATGTTAATGGTGTAGTCACAGCATGTGTGGAATGGGTTCCCCTGACTTCTTACTCTTTTTCCCTAGCTCATGTTCTCTCAAGAGTAAGAAGCCTTTTGTCTGTGAAACGCTAATCCTGGAGTGATCCCAGGCTCCAGCACTCCCCCAGATCTCTGCCATGGTGTGTTCAGCATGTTTTCAGAAGCTTGAGGGACAGAGAAGGTGCCTGATATTGACAGACCATCTATGTACTATGAGAGAGCATGGCATCCAAGAGCACCAATCTCAGTTTCTGGTCAGAGAACAATGCCTGCCATGCTTTGTTATGCACCAAACAGAACCACCTGGTGTAAGGTATTGGAGATGCTTTGAGAGGGCACCATCAGTTATAAATCTGTGCAGCACCTTGTACAATTCAGATAAACCTTCCTGATGCTCTCACAGCCATTGCAGTATAAAGCTATAAAAAATAATAATAGTAACTGTACTCTGCTTTAACACAGGAAACAGAATAATGCTGTGAAGTCTTGGCTAAAAATACAAGGATTGGATCATGAATTATGAGCTGTTTTGGCAGAGGGTGACCTGGAGTCTTTTTAGTCTCCTGCAAAGTATACTTGAGGGTCAAGTATATTTTGGCTTAATTGGCTGCTTTACATGAGGAACACCAAAGTCTTCTCTTTATATCCAGGGCTGCTTGTGACACAACACACTTTAAAAAAAATCTCCCTTAAGTTTATTCTTTTGCAGAAAGGGGTAGGCAGAAACCCAACTAATTCTCAGTAGCCTAGGTTGTTCAGTGGTTTATTGCCCAGGCTTACTTCCTTCCAAAATAGTGCTGTACTTAGTTACAACCTTAAAGTATTTCTATAAACGGCATATCCTCTGACCTCCTGTGAGTTATTATCCTCCCCACAAGGGACTCAGCAGTCAGCATTTCAGAGCTGGTGCTCATGGGACTGGCCTGGACTGCCTGCTGAGGTGAGTCAGCAGAGCAAGAGTGCCTCTGCCCCAGCTTCACATCTTCTGTTTGCAGAGCCTCTGGTATTGACTGATACAAAAGCCTGCCTGGGTGTGCCTGGTGCCAAGCACATGAAAGGGAAGGGCCAGGACGTGAACAGAAGCAGGTTTTCCTGGCCCTCATCTATTACTATATTGTGGTGATGCTTTATGGGAATGAGTGTTCAACACACAAGCTTTGATACTAAAAGTAAGGAATTATTTGATTTACAGCCAGGTTTCATGCAGTTGGACTAGCTCAAATATATTTGCACTGTGTTGCTTTTGGTGTAAGGAGCCCTGCCTGCCCCCAGCGGTGGCAGCCCTATCATTCCCTTGCACCATGTCCTCTCAGCTGGGTCGGCTGACCAGGGCTCCAGACCCACTGATATCAATCCATGGACCCTGGGATGTCCAGGACAGGGACTGTGCAACTGTCCAGCCTTTGTGGACAGGCCCAAGGCAAGAAGCCAGCATCCAGCATTATGAGTAGCACTGTATTGGGTGCAGCTGTTCTGTGGGTTCAGACCTGATTTCCCAACTGCATCATGTCGCTTGGAGCAGCTGAAGAAGGGATGTGATGGGATGTGGTCTCCCTGAAGGACAGGGGTATGCCTCCTTTACTCAAAAACCTCAATGCTAGGTTTCTCATGTGCTTTTCTGCTAAGGAAGCGTGTGGTGCGTGCTGCTTGCACCCACTGGGTGGAGCAGCTCCCTGCTTAATGTCTGCTTCCTGCACATCCCCGTCCTGAAAGGGTGAGTTCCAAAAAACCACAGAGAAAGCAGAGGTGGACAAGGAGCAAAGCAACATTAAATGAAGAACTGGTTCTGGCCAGATAGACCTAAGCTGAATTTTTCCAGAAAAAAGGCTGGCATATAGTGGGAAAACAATCTCCGTGAACAGCTATTGATTAATCAAGAGCCATTACAGGGCTCTAATGCCCCTTTAAATCTGTCTTGACGAACAAGCAAGCAAAAACAAAAGCCAAGGCCCTCACAAATGTTACTGTTGTAAGCCCCATGACCACATTAACTCAGTGCTGTAGCACTTAGGGAAGGGCAACAGTTACAAAGGGCCCCATAGCTATGAAAAGAACTAGTCAAGATGGTTTAATCAAAATAATTTTCTGTAAAATTTGGATCGTAAGGTGAAGATTTTAAGTTTTTATTTTAGTGACCAAAGTAAACAAAGAAAAGAAAATCAAAGCAATTTTACAGAAAATTTTTAAAATCATAATGTAGAGAGGTTGTTTTTTTCATTTGTCTAATAAACCCCTGATTCCTCCATTTATTCTCCTCTTCAGGAATAAGATTGCAGGGAATTTTTTAAAATGTTGGCTACCTAAAAATGTCAACTTGGATACATTTTCATCTTTGTTATGATTACCACAAAATAAATGAACAAATTCAAAACATATTTTTCCTTTCCACAGTAGGATAAGGAAGGCATCCCCATATGCATCCTGTCACAGACAGCAGCATTTAAAGAATACTCAGGAGCTTTTACAATCTCTTCTCTTTCTTTTCCCCTGAAGTTGCATGAAGCATCTAGAGAAAAATCCCAGGAGCAAATGATGCTGCAGCCACCAACAGCTCCATCCTATGGAGAAGGTGTCCAGAGAAGCATGACCCAGGATCCTCAGGGCTTGCTGAGCATTCTAGGATCAGTGGTAAGGAAGTTCACCTTCAGTGCTGATAAAGCAATCACTCTTCCTTTACTCCTTTCTTTTTCTGGGTAGCAGCTCTGCATCTCGTATCTATAGATCTCTTGAAGAAGTTGTCTCTTCTTCTACTTCCAGACCCTTTTGTTGAAGCAGATCTAGCTTAACTCTACCCCAGCCATACCTAACACAATATGATAAAGCTTTTCTGATGGGAGCCCATGAACTCAGCCCACCTAAAAATACATCTTCATGTCTCATTAAAAAGCTATAGGTATCAAAGTCCTTAAGGTGGTCTGAGTCTTCATTGACCAGTGCACATTCTGGGCCCAGTGCAACTACTTTCCCCCCATTATTCCCATGACAGAAGGATGATCAAAGATGAGAGAACAGCTGTAACTAGAACATTAGGAGTGCTGCTGCTGCATTCTTCTGGCCTAGCAGTAGAAACAACAGATGACATATTCTCTTCCTTCACCGCTGCATGTTTTTCCAGTGCAAGCCAGAGAGGTGTCAGTTCCTTTCTCAGTTAAACTTCAGGCTTTAAAACTGGACTGACCTGATTGCTCTCTTATATGCGGTAGGAATTTCTGGTATCATGGGAGGAGAAAATCTAACCCACCTACAGTTCTGACTTAAGCCCTTTCAGAGCAGGGAAAAAGCTAAAAGCATTTCTTTAGCTGTGAGGCAATCTATGTGGAGACCGTGGCAAAGGTCCATTCTATGTTTTGAAAAAATATTTCTTGTAACTTAATTCCATGCTTTTGTACTGTAATGCATTGTAACTTCTGGAAGTAGATTTTCCTGAGATGGGAAGTAGAAGGTAGTCACAACTCATTAATAGTCTTTGCAGGAGCGAATGGAGTTATCCCAGAGTAGGATGTCATACCCATGAGTAGAGAGAAGCTTCTATTAACACATAATTGAAGAAGGCAAAATACGCAGAAATCAAAGGAAATGGCATATCAGGGTGCTGTGTAGGAAGGAGCTTGACCACCTGGGACAGGGAGAGAGATGGGATTCTGGGTATTGGGCAGTAAAGAGGTAATTAGGAGATGTACTTGAGGGGCAAGCTTTCTTCATGGACCCATGGCAGCCACTATGTCCTGTGCAAGGATTAAGCAGGGACCCTTTGCATGACAATGGATGATCTTCTGAAAGTTTACAATTGCATTTCTATTGTCACAGAACGCCTGTGTATCAGCACCTTCATCACTTCTTCAAGTAATTTGGTTGCTCATCAAATCGTCCTTGAAGTGTGTGGTGCAGGCAAGGGAAGACATTGTGTTAAAATTCTTTTGCTGCCTAATTTCCTTCAGTGGATCCTTCCCTGAAGAGCTTCTAATGAGACTGACCTTTATTAGCTAATTAGGCTCATTGAAATGACACGATTGCATTTAAGTGGGTTTTTTTTCCTTCTGTGGATACTCCAGATTAAGTTCTCATCATTAGGCAGGTTGGAAGGGGACTTGTAACCATGTGTGGAGGTCATCAGTGCATAGTCCATCTCACCTCTCTGCCACAGCTACTGAAATTGGCAGGGAAGCTGTGCCACATGGTGCCAAATAATGGGCTTGACTACATTGTAATAGTGTTAACTTAATTCTGTACCTATTTTTAGTGAATTGCATGCTTATATACGTGCAAAAAAGTTGCTATATGGCAGAGACCAACCCAGACTTTACAAATTCAGCATCTACAGTGTGGTACGGGAAAATCACCCTGTTACAAGTCCAGTCCATCAGGCTGTGCTCTGCTGTCCTGCTTGAACAATGAAGTTCTGAAGGTTTAACAAATACTGGAGTCCCTTCAAACTGTTCTCAGTCCAGCTGCCCTGTGGGCAGGCCCCAGGTTGATCATGGTAGGCACTGCTTCCAATATTTGATAGCTCTTTCAGAAGATTCCTTCCTGCTTTCATCCATCTTTCCCCATATCCAGAGATGGAAGTGGCACACACAGCAGGGTGGCATGTAGCACTTGCCAGCTGGAGAAGCAGTATAACCATGAGATGATACTTGGTTCCTGCATCACCCTCTTTTTATCTGGGAGCATCAATAGGGTAACTACTGTACCATACTTTGCCTCTTTACAGGGAGCAAGAAAATCACAGCATCTATCAGATGAAACCAGTTCCACGTATATCTGCCAGTTTTAGAAAAAAGTTCCTACAGGATTGCCCCATGCTGAGGAAAAAAGGAAAAAATGGTAAACTTTCCTTTTCATCATCACTGCTAACTGAAGTCTTCTGGTGCTGCTGTTCTTGGTTTCCTAAAGAATTGTTGATTTCCTGAAGAGCTAAGCATGAATCAGTTTTACAATCTAACCTTGGCACCTCTTGCTGTTGAGAAGTTTGAGTTGTGCTGTAGACACTGCCACAGGACCCCGAGGCTGAGCTCCCCTTAAGGGTGAATGGGAAGTTTTCTTGTGCTCGAGACTCAGAGCCAGTAAATTGGGGAACACTTCAGCCATCCACCCAAGTGCTTTAAGCATGCATTTAACTTAGGGGCATTGTACTCCTCTTGCCTTGCAGATTGGCTATCTTTTTTTTCTTTATGAGGAGAACTTAAAACATCAACTGCAACAGGAAAGTATTCCAATAGCAACTCCATTAAAAAGAGGAAATTACAGCAAGTGTAAGAAAAACTTTGTAAATAGCTCATGCTTAATAGTGATATACACAGTAAGTCAATCTTAAGGGAATTAGTTCTCCAAGGTCTGTTTTTTCTCTTTGTGTAAAAACAAGCTGTGTTTCACTAACACTTTAATGTGTAGGATTTCCATACTGTTCAATCCCTTATTATCTTGTGTGCTGTCAGCTGGACATGGTTTTGCTTCATCAGCCTACCCTATGCTCATGCTGAGCTGCAGGACTGGCAGCATCCTCTTGGAAGGTCCAACACCAGTTTGCAGTTAGTCCATTCTGCCCACATGTGGCTCCAGAATATCTTCCCTGCTCTCTCCTTTTTAGGGGGTTTGATGTATTCCAGCAGTGTTTGCCTGCTGACAGTAAGTCAGATTTATATTTACATGCATTCATGTAGCAAAGAAATGAATAAATGTAGCTCCCAATCTGCTTTCTCTAGGACATTTGCATTGTTAATGTCATTCCCTCCCTGCTGTGTCCACTCCTCACCTTTGGAGCAGCATGGCAAGTGGGGTGAGGATAGAAGGTCTGAACCTCGTGTCAGTTAATGACTGAGGGGCAAGGCAGGTGGGAGGAAATCCAGGGTGTTATGGTGATGTGGCTTACAGCATGATTGAATTACTGTGTGTAATCCTGGTAATGTACAGTTAGGGCAGCAAAGTTACTTAGATTCTGTTAAATTTCTCTATTAGACTGATTGCTATGATTTGCTGGGGACTAGATGTACTTATGGAAGCTTTCCCAGCCATTTCCTTGCTTAGCAGCTCTACTTTTTGGAAAAGCAACAGAAAGCTGTGTGTTCAAGGAGAGGGTTGAAAGCATCATAAGGCTGACAATAAATGCAGGCCTTTTCATGACACAATCCAATAACTGTAGAAAGCACAAAGATTTTCAAAAAACCCTGTCAGAGTTCTCTCTCCATGAGGTGGGGGAACTATAGCATCTGCCAGAGCCAGTGGCTAATGCAGGTTTCTGGCAGGGCTGAGCAGCTTAATAACATTTTACTTGCTGCTAGCTAAACCAGGGAATAATTTCACATTTGCATGTGTCCCCTGGGAACAGAGAGATGGATTAAGGCACAGGCATGGTACGATTTCAAGCACATTCCCATTCTGGGAGTAAAGTTATCTGAATTAAACCAACTTGGAGACGTCCTGCTGGCTCTACCTAACACAGCCAGGAGAGCTGGGCACTGTCACACACAGATGTCCCAATATGCACACCCTCAGGACCAGCAATTTTCTCAGCTCCATCACAGGGACTCCTAGGGGCATGCCACCAGTTCATTCCTGAATGATGTGACATCACCTGAGAACCCTTGGAAATGTTTATAACATAGGTTGTTTTTATCCTCTTTTCAGAGTTGGTATAAAATCCCTTTATACAAGTATTTGAACTCTGATATGCACTCTTAATTTACTGACCTACTTTATACTTCTCAGAGAAGTGGAAGACATTCTCTTATTTAATGTGTGACCTGAAAGATATTCCCGTTTTGCCAAGAAAGTTTATGGAAATGATGCTTCCTAAAAATACAGGGACAATGGCAAAGACTGTCTTTATAATTTATGCTTTGTACTCATTGTAACTCACACTTAACCACTGCAGCAAAAGAACTCATTTGCCGTAAAAAAAGATTAGCTCTCAGTTCGTTTTCATGTTCTCTTGGTAACACTCTACTGTGGCTATAAAAGAAGTTTATTATGATCTACAGTTTAAATTATTACCCATTCCACATCTCATCTTGCTGCTGCCTATTTGTGTCACCAAATTCTTAGAGCTCTTTCCTGAATATCATCCACCAGTGGACCTTCTCAGTAAAAATACCAGAAGGCAGCTAGAGATGCCATTTACTGGTGTTCAGGGGTACAATACATATTTTTATTACCAGGGAGTACCCTGAATTTACATTGAATTTACAATGACTTTTCCTGAACATTGTTGGCAGTGATGGTCGTGGCTGATTTGTTAAATATAACTTAGGTCATCCACAGAGTCATCCCATTGGCTTTGTTGCTTCAGTGGAGCTCCCTGTAGGAGCAAGGGTTGACACCCCCCCCCCCCCCCCCCCCCCCCCCATGAAACTATGCTCTATCAGTGAATGTTTCTCCTATGTGGAAAATTTTCTGCATGGATCTTCTGAGATCCCTAACTACCAGATAATTGCTAAATATTGCCTGGGTAAGGAGGAGGTGAAGAAAAGAATGAGGCTAAGGGATACTTGTAAGAAGAACTGACAGGACTTGTCTTAGGGTTTGTATTGCTCATGTTGTTACTGCAGTAACTCCCACTTGAATGTATGTAGATTTTGGAGGTGATAGCCTTTATCTTGCTCCCTTCCTCAGTCCTTCCTCAGCTCCTTCACAAAATCTGTTTGCACCAATCCCCAAAATAAATATAGCTGGTGACTGCAGGTTGACAGCAGAGACTTTGTTTCTCTTTGTAGAGCAAGAGGTGCACATGGCTCTATCTGAACATAGAACCTGGGACACAATGCAAACTGACCTCTGCAGAGATCTTAAACTTCACACTAGCATCCCCCTTTCATCCTTTCTGCTTTACTCTCACCCCTTTTGTATAATTATTTCTTTGCTTTTTCATCTGGTTTATTTTGTATGAGTGCTACTGTTTTTGTTGTGGTCTGAAATATCTGGAAGTTAGTACTTCAGCTTAGTATGTTTACTGTTTTCTGTATTTACAACCCATCTGGATCCATTCTGAAAACTGTTTCAAGGGTACGTGTTGAAGGAGTGGTGGAGGATGAATACCAGAGATTCTGCATCAAACAATTGCAGTCTTTGCCCACTGCTTAGGTAAAAGCTGTAGAAAGCCCAGGGACTTGTTCTGAGAATTGTGACCAGCTATTTCCAAGACTTATGTCATATGGGTTTGACCTGCCTGAAATGTCTTTGAAACTCATTTGAAATCTGAACTGGTTTTGAGGTCAAACTATAAATAAGTCATTCAACAGTTCAGTAAAGTGCTGAAAAACCACTTTAGCAATTTGAGGTAAAATACAGAGCTTTGAGGTAATAAAACCTATGATGCCTTTCAGTTTTGTCACTGGAGTAACAATGTTAGCTCTCAGTACAAGCAGGTCTGGGCTGCTTTGGGGGTCAACATCTAGGTCTTGGATTTTGTTTTCACCTAGAGGAAAACTTGAAATTCTCCACCCTGAGATGTCACGTTAGCATCAGACATGTAGTTTCTGAGGTCTGATGTTGTTTAAATAGGATGATTTAGTATTTGCTCCCTACCTGCAGTATTTGGCTACAGCACCAGTTGCACTTCATGTAAGAAAATGACTTGGCTCCCAGGGCAGAGGGTGCAGGTGGTGACTGGCTGGTGCACAGCATCACCATGGGCCTATCCTTTTGCTGCAGGATGGCTGGGCAGCCACAGTCCTTTTTCACAGCACCTCAGGGAACAATGCCAGCCCTGGGCTGACCATGCAGCAACTCATTGCCAGTGGGATGGAGCTGCCTGCCAGCTTGTGGCTGAGGGGATAAAAGTTCTCTTTGTCCTTTGCCATCTCTTCCACCCTGGAAAGGAAATCTGGCCCTAAAAGACAAGGATGTCTGATGTGCCAGTGGTGGCAGCAGAACTGAAAGCTGGACAGGACTCTTGGGATAGAGCAGATAAGCTGTCTCTTGTCAGACACATGAAAAGGCACTATAATCCCTCCTTCATCCTGTTTTCCACCACCGGCTGGGATAACACAGAACCAAAACAAAAAAAAACCCCAAACAAACTACCAGTTGTGAACCATTTCAATTAGGGCACTAATACTTAATAAAAGTGTAATGCAGAATAAATTGTCTTTAGGTCACCTCTTAGAAGAGCTCACAGGTGTCCCCTGAACTGGAAAAGGATGGCTTGACTTTTTTACCTTCCATACACTGCTTAGCCCTGCAGTTCTGAAGGGCAGATGTCTTCTCCCAGCTATCTGGGGAAGGCTCTGCCCTCCTTCCAGCACTGGCAATAGCAATAGCAGCTCTTAAATGTCATGAACAAATTCAGCAGGGGAACACAGGGGAGCAGGTTTAGGGGAGCATGTGCCTGCTCTGCCTGTTTCTGCCCTACTATTTCATCCTATGTATTGCCTTGCTCTCAGATCATATGCTTTTATATCTTCAGCAAACTTGCTTCAGAGTGGACTTCACCAGCTTTATCTCTCTGGCCAGCACTTCAGCTTTATGGAGTTCTTCCCTGGTGGTTTTGCTATTCAGATAATTCTCTGAAGGGAGAGTCATCACTTTCCAAATTCACCTGTCTCCCCTCTCTTCATTTTACACTGTGTATATGTATGTGTGTATATATATATGAATACACATACATATACATATGCATATATGCATATTTGCCTTCTTCAAATGCACATGTATACCCTCACCAAGGGTAGCAGCAGAAGTTGCCAGTGTTTCAGCTGGAGCTTCTTGCAGGCCAGTAAGTCCTGGCTGTGTTTGCACCTTGTGTTGAGGAAGAATCACAAGATTCACTGGCTGAGGATGATGTTTATAACACACTGATTTGAGCAAGGATTAAAAAAACCCCAACAAACACCCACAACATTTTTCTTATCTTCACGATCAGGACTATTGTACTCTGGTGAAATGATGGGGGAAGCTGGAATGCTACGGAATACTAAATTCACCAATAAATATTTAAAAGTGAATGGTGGAATGTCATTCTTCTCAGAAGAAAAAAACAACTTTGCAGCAATGGGTAGAAGGAGGGAGAGGGAAGGAGGAGGGAAAAAATGCATTTGTGTTCTGTAAAATTTTGAGCCTTTAAAGAAGGTCAATATTTTGTTTTGTGATGGGTGGGACACTGGCAGATAACTACCTCAGTGCTTTAGTTAATTGTGCTGAAAGTCCCTTCCATTCTTTAGATCTTGGCTTGTATATGCATTTTTATTTGTCTCTGCTTTAAGGCCCAAAGGGAAATGCCAGACTCTGCATGATCAGTTTGCCAAATGGCATTATCTCATTCCACAGTTATGACTGCAGGGATGTGTTTTAGGTAAATGAAGAACAGATTTTCTACTCTTCATAAATCCCCTCTGTTCCAGTGTCTTGGCCAAAGGTATTTAAGTTAAGATGATGCAGATAATTCATCTAACCTGGCTTTACAGGACAGATATAGACAAAAAGTGACAGGAGCATGTTTTGTCCAGTAGTGTACAATTTTACTTTAAATACACAGCCCTAGAAGGTTTGTTGGCTATAAATATTACAGGTTTTTTCCCAGTTAGCATGTGTGTGCAGAGTGGCACTTTGATCTTTTTTGTTCTTGGAGTGGTGTCACTTACTTGAATGCCAAACATAAATGTGTTGACTCTTTTTTTGTCTTGTAATCTTTATATTTGCTTATACATATGGAAAATAGGTTTTGAGCACATACATACCTATTCAGAGTTTTCCACTCCCTGCAGATGGAGGTGTGTTTTGTGCTCATTTTGAGCTCTTTGGCAAGGCAAATGTCAGCCAAACACTAAAGATGATGGAGGATCAGATAGTAAAGCATTTTTGCATTAAACAGCTTCTGTCAAGTCATTTTATTACTCTGTCACTCATACACAACACGCCCCACAACTGAAGTGTGCCATCCGCTTGCAGTTCTTAGAATTAGTACAATTTCCAGTACATGTTCTAGATCCATAAATCAGTCAATCCCTTACCATCAGCACCTCACTTTGTGAGACCTACCCATGCTTTGTGACAGACACTCCACTTTCACCAAAAGGATTGGTCCTTCTTCCAGAAGCACCATGCTGCTTTTATATGTACACACTCCAAAACTGCAAATGGCTGACTTTGATAATGTTGGCACAGAGAGTTGTGACCTGCCCAAGAATTTCCCGTCTGTGGTGTCAATACTGCAAAAAATTCAACTCCTCAAATTTTATTATTTCACTTTTTATTTTAAATCAAACCTCAAGCTGACAGCAGCATTATTTTTTCATGAGTGTAAGGTCTACTTTTTCACTCCCAAGTGCAATTACACGTCCGTCTTTGAATATATTTTTGTGTCAACACATATTCTTCAGTAATTTGTTTTGGATCTTTAAACCTGACTGTATCTAATGAAGACAAATGACAAAGTAACTGCCAAATTTCCATTACTTGTTATTTTCTGAATTACTAAGTATGAAATTACAGGCAGGAGGAAGGTGAACTTGGAGGACACTGGGTGTGTTTGGAGACCTCCAAGGCTACTGTAGAGTTCAAGGAATTAAAACCTGGCATGGTGTCAAAGAAGATGAAAACACCTTTAGGCCTCCAGAAAGGAGAAGGATGTGGGAGGTGAGTGACTATTTTGAAACACAGTTGCAGTGCTGACTGTTCTGGGAGAAACCACAGAGGACCAGCAGGGTGTGACAGCAAACCCCGCAAAACTGCGATGGAGTGTTCTACCTCAGCAAGGGCTTGTACCAAGAAGCAAAGAGAGATGTTTCCCCACAAATTCAGACTAATCCAAGCTTCCCTTTCTGAGCCTGTGCTAGTCACACACACAGACCATGTCCAGTACTTCCCAGCTCCACACAATGCCCAAAGGATACACTTCTGGTTTGCTTCCCTCATTCAGTTCAACTTAAATAATTAGTTGAATGAATAGATGGCTGGAGCCCTGTATTGCTGAGTATTATGTTGCCAGGCTAGGTGCAGGAAGAGGGTTGTGTCTGCAACAACTTGGTGCATGAGGAGTAATATTTCCCTGCATATTTGAGTTACCTTTTGCACAGCAGCACAAGATTGGCAGAGCAGACATGAGCCCTGGGATGTTCAGCCTAGACCACAAATACCCAGTTCATGCTGCAGTTCTACAGACAGATGTAGGTAGCAGTCAGGTAATTTGAGGCTTTTAGTGAGTATACAGCACAGAGATAACACTTCCTCTTGCAGCCCTTTAGCTGATACAAGATGATGTCTTGCAGAGGGATGACTATCTGATAGTATCCCTTCATGAGAAGGGAGTGGCAGAAAGAACTGTTATCTGTAGGGTGAGAGTTGTGGCTGTTAATTACCACAGCAGGTGAGATGATAATCTTGTAGCCTCATTGCATCTGCTGTCCTCTTATCTGGTCTGTCTTCCTATAGCTGCCAGTGGTATTTCTTCAGCTTGGTTTCAAGTAAGTACTCTGTGCAATGTGACTGAGACAGTGCAATTACTCCCATTACTAGTGTATATGCATAATTAAATCCAGAGAGCTAATTTGCTGCTTTGCAAGCTTTTTATTACCCAAGGGGGAAAATGGGATTCCCAGGCAAAGCTCACTTGAAAAGAGAGCCTGAGTGATGCAGAAAACTCAATTTTAGTGCTGCAGTGCTTAGCTCTTAGGTGCCTTGATGCCCAGTGAAATGAAAAGCCTGGCTAAGTGGATATTTAGGTGCCTAATTAGAGCTACAAAAGCTACCATGCAGCCAGAGACACACTGAGATGGTCAGCAGCAAATACCAAGAAAGGAGCAGGAGCCACATGTATAATTTTGAATGATGTGGGTGCTTCCCTTCATTCATGCTGCTCAAGCATTGATTACCTAGGCAGCTGGCCCAGCTGTCACCCATCATATTCACTGGTTAAGTGAAATCCTCCTGCAAAAAAATCATTACCAGGATCTGCTGGTACATTCAGGAGTGACAGAAACACACCACAACCAGCTCTTTGGAAATCTTTTACCCCTCTTTCATCCCCCATCTTCCTTATTGTAGCAGTGGTAGTTTATACCACTCCACTACCCCCTTCTTGCAGCTCTCTTCTAGCTCTGGGTTGAAATTTCCATGGGATCCCCATTAGCAGATACAGCTGCTAAAAGGGGAGTGCCTTATATGTGAATCCCTATAGAATTGAAATATTGAGGTTTCAGTGCTGTCAGGACTTGAGTATGTTTGGGCAGGCCCAGAAGCAGAAATTTGAACAACCAGAGAACTTTACTGATGGGATCTTAGGTGTCATGGGGATACAGCCAGTGCCAAAGTCAGGCAAAAGAAGAAGGGACTCTGAGGACCTGCATTTTGAATGAATTAAAAAATATCTCTGTAGATTTAGACTGCATAACTATGCAGGATGAGAGGCAATGGGGAGGCAGTATTATATTGCATTGTCTGAGCAAAGTGAAGACTGTAATTCCCCTTAGTGCTCTTCTGTCTGTCAGGCTTCTTGTTTGAAAGTTGAAGACTGTTTAATCTAGAAATGCATGTGACAAAGTTCTCCAAGATGCCCTGTGGATAGCATTCCTTCCCTGGACCTCCGAGGACTGACTGATGGAAATTAACAGGGCTTTCATCATGACCCTCCACGACTCTGGGTCAAGATAGAAGATAAGCACTACAAGTAGTTGAAATAAATAAATGAATGTGCTGCAAATTCATTCCACTTTACAGAAACTTAGTTGCTTTCCTTTATTCCTGTGTCTTTCAATGTAATTACATTATTGAACTGGGAGCATTTCTGGCACCAAAAGACTTTGAAGGCTAATATAAAGATGGAATATTTAAGTCTAGATTCCTGCAGGAGATAACCGTGGAATATAGTGCTATATTGGGAACAGTGCAGTGTTGAGAAAAACAATCAATGGTTCTTGGAGGATGGCAAAAAAAAAAGTGTCTGTGAACAACTCAGTTTTATGATGCATTTGGAGGACCACCAGTTGGCTGAGGTTAAAAATTGAGGTTTTAGTAAAATTTTATGAAATGAGGACTAAAGCAGATGAAATACCTGTTAGTTCCCATTACAGATATCCATGAGCAGGGCTGGCTCAAGGTCGGTGATTTGTACAAGGCTTGGCTTTGCTGTCATAGAGGAATAACTTATTCTGCTGGTTTATCTGGCAAAGAAGCAAAGATGGGCAGAGCAGGATGAGAGCCAGGGAGGTCTGGTAGCTTGTTTTGTCTTGGTGTCCCTCTGCCCTGGAGTGACACCCTACAGCTGCTGTGAGCCCTGGGGATCTCCCCCTCATGGATTTGTGTTGCCCTGGGAAAATACCTGACATGTCCTTTTTGTAAGGTCAGTCTTTGGGGCTTCCTGCCACTTGTCCAGATGAGCTGTTTCACACTCCAGATTTTTGGAGAGGCACTGCTTCTGTTAATCAGGTCCTGCCTAGGTACTGATGTTTGGAACCTAAGAACAGAAGGACCCACCTTCACATTTAAGACTAAATATTTCTCTCTCACATTTCCTAGCAGGGATAGGGAAGCCAGAAATGGTGGGAACTGATCCAGCAGGTTTCACTGCCCACACTGACAGCAGTGCAGTAATAGACTGATACTAGCAGGGATCAGCAGCCCTCTTCAACACAAACAAGTGCAGTGTTTCTATTTCAGTCCTTAAAAATGAGCTCTCTGTGAGTGAGGATTTTCACCTTGTCATTCCTGGTACCAGACACATCAATATCCAGGATCTGCTGTTCTTCCATGTTGCTTTTCTTGTAGTTACAAAGTGTCAGAGGTCACTGTGCCCAAGTGGCTCTTCCAAGTTGGAAACTAAGAAAACCAGAAAAATAGCCCTCTGGTATACTAAGAGTAATTATAATTATGGTTTTTTTTGTTTTTTTGTTTGTTTTTTTTGTTTTTTCTTCTAATGGATTGCTTGTAATTCTCAGAATGCCATTTTCATTCTGGCATATATTGTCTTCATCTGAAAGTGGCTGGCTTGGTGAAGCACAGAGACCATCATCTATGTATCCTAGATGAGGCTGGTGCAGAAAGCACATAACAGGTGATGCTCAGTGCTGTGCTTCTTTGCTGTCAAACTCCAGAAGAGGAGCCCTGTATTTACCAGAAGTGGGAAGTAATAGCTGAAGAATATCAGTGTCTTGGTTTAGGGTAAATTTGGGCGGAAACCTCTGAAGGGGGTTCCGCTGGGAGGCAAACCCAAACAGCCCCTCCCCCCAGCCAGTCCAGGAAAAATTTCCTCAGAGAAAA